>CAWUEQ010000102.1:0-66684 GCA_963921185.1 Dasysyrphus tricinctus | reverse complement strand
CTTGAATAACGCATTAAATTTGCTCAACAAGTTCTTTAATAAATTACACTTTAACACAAAGTGAAATTATCAATAATTTTTGTATCGTCGCTTATTTTGCAATTCGAACCACTTAGCAGAATAAGTCTCAAAATTCACTTTTTGTTGTAAGAAGCTCGAAACCATATTTTCAATAATTTACTGTTTCTGAATTTGAGAACCGGTGTTTAGTTTCTCTTATCATTGTTCCATGTTCCATTTTTCTGGCGATGCGATTGTCTAAAGTTAAAATGAAACAAACGGGCTTAGATGGTTGTGCTCACACTTGCGATTTAAAATAGCGCGACTAAAAATCGTAGTCGCAACTAGAAAAAATTATACACGCACTTGCGATTTTCAAACGTACGATTATTTAGCCGCAAGAAATGAGACACATGGTTTTAAATGTGAATGCACACATACGCGACTTTAAAATCGCAGCGATAAAAAAAATGGAACCAGATCTATTTTTTGAGCGTTTTTTCTGTCGCAAAATTAAATAGACGCATGTGTGTGCATTCACATTAAAAGCTTTACGTTCTATATCTTGCGACTAAAAAATCGCGTGATAGATAGCCGCAAGTGAGTGCATGGCAATTATTTGTTGCGACACCGATTTTTTAATCGCACCGACTGAAAATCGCAAGTGCGGTCCTAGCCTTAGACCACAAGAGTAAATGTCATTTTTTTTCCTAAGCTTCTCTCTTGATATCTTCCGGGCTTAGCTGAGACCATAGAAATTTAAGAGCTTATGACTCTAAATAAAGTAAAAAACTATATATCGATACCTTCCCGTAAGAATGTATTAAGCGACATTTAAAAAAGTTTAAAGGCATCGAAAAAAACCTCTTGTTCAGTTATATATTTGTGTATTTAATGGAATTAAAAGATTCGGCACTGGATCTTCAACTCAAAATCAGTTTAAAAATCTGTTTATCACAACAAAATACACAAATAAATTATCAAGCAAGAGATTTTTAAAAATTTTAACTTAAAATTTTGAAAATGTCGCTTAATACATTCTTACAGGAAGGTATCGATATATTTTTAATTTAATTAATTTTAATTAATTAAAAAATTAAATTAAATTAAATTCGATCCACATTGTTTAATTTTGTAATTGGACATTCCCCGTTATTATGGCTTTCCAACCATATAACATTTATCCAAATCGGCCGAATACTTTTTGAGAAAATGCTACCACAAAACTTTTTTAAAGCTATTTATAATATACATAGATTGACGTTTACCGATCTGTCAAACAGTTGTGCAAAGCATTGAATAATTACAAATAGAAGGGGACACTGAGCATTGCTCAAACGACAGTCGCACCAATCGAATCCAGTGGCCGCCCATGAAGCTATAATTTCCTTTTCACACAATAATTGGTTTTCTTCTCGGCTAAGTGAGTCTCAAATAAATCCTTTTGTATTTTTCTTAGAGATATAGATACATACGAGTAGATATGTAGATACAGCGAAGAAAGGATACATATTTTTTTTCTTCAATTTGTGCTTTGATTTTCTTTTGTGAATGAACGCACATGTAGGTACACATAGGTGCATTTTGAATATATTGGTGTTTGGTGTCCGTCTCACCGCCATACAGCAGATACAAAACGGTTTCTCTTTTATTTAATTTTAATTTTATTCCATTATCAGCAGGTGAGTTTTAATTTCTCACTCCCAGTGGTGTTAAAAATTAAACTTATTTACAGTTATTATCCTGACATCCAATTAAAATTAAAAGAGCCAAACTTTTTCCTACATAGATAATCTAATCATCCAAGCAAATTTTTGCCTACAAATAAAAGGTCTGTTTTTTTTTAATAAAACGATATTATAAATCAATCATTTAAATGAAAAAAAAAAGGAAAACGTGAGTATTTCTTAAGAAAAAATCTACATATTATGCAGGCACATATAAATATCATTTAAAAGATATCATTAAAGATTTTTTTTTTTCAAAATTTTTCATTATAAATGCAACTTAACATGTGAAATGTGAAGAAAGCAATATTTGTGAGTTTGACGATTCAGATGACGAGGCATCCTTAGACAATGAAGTTGAACAAAATACACCGTCAAATATTTCAGAAATGTCTACAACATATTTTGCTGGATACATCGCAAAGTCTGTCCTCAAAAAAACCGGTTGTGAAATATGTAAATTCAACATAGTCATGAAAAGACCACAAATGGAGGCTTGATAATTCCTTCAAAATCATTTGTCAAGCTCATAGATATTATTGTAAAATGTTTCAAAGAAAATTTTGATCAGCTTTGTTTCCAACAAACTGTTCTACAATCTTTTTTAAATATATGCGATGCCCAAGTTTATTACCCCTGTACATCCACTGATCATAAACAAGTTTTATTAAATCATACTTTAAAGGTATTAATAAGAGCTAAAATTAAAATTATAAATGCCAGGCTAAAGTGTAAAGAAACTAGATATATTGAGACATATTTGAAGTACAGCTATTCGAATTTGTGGACCTCTTCTTTTCTGTAATATACAGGGTGTCCCGGACCTGAGTGGATTTATTTTAGGGTGTGGTTCTTGGGGTTATTCTAAAAATTGTATGGGGGGAGGGGGGGTCAAGTTGTATCTCTCCTCCCTGAGGCAGGGACTTCAAATGCAAAAAAAAAATTCAAAATTAACGAAAACACATCTAATAATGTGAAAGATAATACTTCATTCTAGCATTTGGTTTTTAAATCAAGTTGTTTAAGCAAATAGTTTTTGAGAAATTAAATTTCAAAGTCAAAATTAAAAAAAAAAATGTGATTTTTTGAACTTAACTCGATATTTTTCAAAATTTTACGTACTTAAGTTTGTGTTCAATATTCAATGTCCTCATTATTTTTTAGTCCATTACCGAAAACTTAATGTAATTATCTTTCTTAGTTTATGAGAAATTAAGAAAAAACAAAAGGTATTTTTACCAAAAAAGGCCGAAAAAGGGTTAAATTATGGATAATTCATGAATGAATTTATTTTTTCGGGTTTTTTTGGTAAAAGTACCTTTTACCAAAATTTTTGCATTTGGTTTTCGGTAATGGACTAAATAAATAATGAGGGCATTGAATATTGAACACAAAAAAGCACTTTATTACGTAAAATTTTGAAAAATATCGACTTAAGAAAAAAAAAACACTTTTTTTTTTTAATTTTGACTTTGAAATTTAATTTTTCGAAACCTATTCGCTTAAACAACTTGATTTGAAATCCAAATGCAAGAATGGAGTATTATCTTTAAAAAAAAAACTATAGCACATTATTAGAAGTGTTTTCGTTGACTTTTAATGTTTTTTTTTGCCTGCCTCAGGGAGGGGAGATACAACTTTCCCCCCAAACATTTTTTCTCTTAGAATAACCCCAAAAACCACATCCTAAAATACTTCCACTCAGGTCCGGGACACCCTGTATGTTATCTATACTTAGATTTAAATAATTTCTTGTATTTGTTGTTTGAATTAAGCTTAAGAACAAACTACCGCTCACTTTCAAAAAGTATTCTTTATTTTTTTTTATTATGTGTAGACTAAACTTTAAAATCTATAAAATAATTTAAAAACTACTTTTTGTTTTTAATTAATTAAATAAATACAATTCTAATGTTCGGACTCAGACGTCAAACTTCAACCATTCAAACAAATTTAAGGAAAACAAAATGTTTGTTTATAATTTTGTATTCATGGTACTAAGTTGTGGTATAAGATGAAACACGAAGCATTTTTTTATTTTTGAAGGTTGTCAAAGTGAGAAAATCTCCGAACTTTTTGTTCGGAACTTTAGTTAGGTGACTTGTGTATTCAGCTTTAAGTCACCTTGTTTTTGTTGTAATATTTAGTTTTACCTGAGATATGTGATCTTCAAGCTTCATTGATTAATATTTTTTTATCACCAATATCCCAACTTATAATGATCATTTTAGACTTTATTGAAACTATTTGTTTTTGTGGCTTTTCACCGTTATTTTAGAAAAAAGTTCAAATGGCTTTTTGTGATCTCTTCGTAGGTATGTATATCTTTTGCTTCCTTCCAAATATTTATTGCATGGTTAATATAAGTATGCAGATTTGAAGACTAACATATTCTTAACATTTTTGAAAATAACAAATTGTGTTTTTACTAAACATTTGTGTAATCACCATCGAAATGAAAACAAAAATAACGAATTCTTTTCAACTATTTACAATTTTGTATTGGTCACGCACTACTTGGACAAGAAAAAAGACTTAAAGTTTTTTTTAAATTTTTTTCAATATAAAAATGTTCAGCAATGTTAAGAATATGTTAACCTACAAATTTGCATACTTATATTTACCATGCAATTAATATTTGCAAAGAAGCAACAGATAAACATATATGTACCTACGAAGGGATCACAAAAAGTCGTTTTTTTTTATTATTAGGTGTGATTTTGGTGATCAAAACAAAGTTTTTCGATTAAAAGTCAGATATCGCAGGCAGAACAAAATTTTACAACAACGGCAACAACAAAAAGGTTAGTAACTTATAGTTGAATAAAGTCATAACCGATAGATTTGATTGACTTATAAAAGTTCCGAGAAAATTACAACCTTTAAAAATTAAAAAAAGCTTTCTGTCTCATCTCACACATACAACAAAAACCACTGACAAAAAAATTGAAAATCTTGTTCCTAGAATTTTTCTTAACTAGTTGTACATACATGCGATTTTTTAATTTAAATTAAATTATGGCCAAATTCAAATCAGAATATCTTCCTCTCAAAAGTACACTTAAAGTGTATCCTTCTATTTAAAAGAAAAACATAAGATTTTTATCGCTTAGTTACTAAAAAAAGGGAGTTACATACCTACATACCTTCAAATGTGTTCTACACCCTGTTTCACGGTTTTAGTTTTAAATTTCAAACATTTTTCATTTGGGTACAGTAAAAACAAAACTTTAATTAAAAAAAACTACATCTTTACTATCACTGGTTGCTTTAGTTTCTTTTTTGATTTATTAAGTACATAATAATACTTATAATTTTTATTTTTCTAATCTTAAAAATAACAATGTATGTATGTACCTACATTTATACCAATATCGTTGAAAAAACAATAAATGAGAACAAATTATAAACCATTATTTAATTATTTTTATGTGACAGATGGCAGGTACCTATGTAATAATGAGTACCTACTTGATAATCTATATTAATTGATAAGGATCCGTAAAAATCGACGAAAAATTTAAAAGAAGATGGAACAGGTACCTTCCTGCATATACCTATAAAACGACCCATTCACAGCCAGGCGCGGATACAGGGGGGGGGGGGCAATGGGTGCAATTGCCCCCCCCCTGGGCAAGAACGAAAGACGCATAAAATATGAATTTAATAAAATGTACTCAAAGAAAGGTGATTTCGTTATACTTTTATAATGGCTGATTTACAATGCCGCGTTGGGCGTTGCGTTGAAAGATTTGCCTGTCAACGCAAAAGTTCAGGCATAGGAATATCTGTTTAGTGTTTACAATGACGCGTTGAGCATTATGTTACGATTTTGCATCCATTAGTAGGTACACAAACCAACGTAACGTAAGCGGCTGCAACGCGAAAGTAGAGATTATTCAACTTTTGCGTGCGTTTTGACATTTCGATTTCAATTTAGGTATGTGGCCATCTTGTGTTGAAAAAAGTTTGAATTTTTTTGCTCGATTTATCTTGACGCGGCCGTAGCGCTTGTTAAATGTAACGTACGTATCGCGAACGCGAACGCGTCATTGTAAATCAGCCATAAAATTGGCAGCGTTGAGCAATGAGTAGTTGTGCGTTGTCCGCTGGCTGACCAGGTTCAGCTAACAAAAGTTCCGCTATGCACAAATAGCCTTCAAATCGACTGAGTGGAAAGCTTATAACTTCGGTTTTAGATGCCCCATCTTCAACGTTAAGGTCTTTTATTAAAAGATAAATGTCAGGTTACATTACTGCATAACATTTTATGAGAATAGTCAATTTATTTCATACGAGAGAGCAGATTGAATCCCAAATCGATTTGATTTTCACTTTTCAAAATGCTGTGAAGGAAGAATTTCACAATAATGTTTCAAAAAGTTATTGCTCCACCTCCAACCTTCCTCTACTAATTTATTAGTGGTTTCTTATAGTTAAATGTTACGGGAGAGGTGGTAGGGGCACTTTTCTAAAATTTTCAACCTTAAAGTCGATTTTAATTTAAAAAAAATGAAATCTTTAAAATACGTTGATTTAATTAATTTCAAAAATGTCTAGTGCTTCATCTACACTCTACAGGATAAAGATGTCTAATCAAAGTTAATATAATAAAACTATATATTTCTGTATTAGAGTTATTGAGAGATACCAAAAAATTTCATACTAAATGGGTGATTCTTTTTATGATAAATATTTAAATGTGCGTTTCCATTGAGGGAGTACTTTCACTAGAAAACTCTCGAGAGCGACTCCGAATATCTGACGTGCTGCACATCTGATTTAGCCATACGATACGTTTTCGATGTGTGTAAGTATTCGTGAGGACTTTGCCACTTTCGTGGATGCGTTGTAGGAACTTTCCGTGTTCCATATTATAAAACTGGCGAGGAGTACGAATCCAAAGAAGAAGATTGTAGAGAAACCAGGAAACGATTACAGCAGTCACTGCCGAAGGGAAGTTGGATGGAACTTTTACACCTAAAGATAGTTGTTTTTGGGCATTTTTGAAAACGTCAAGTCAACGTCAATTCAAATTTCAAATGATCGACATCTTTCGATGCGAATATTGCTATTGTATTGAACTGCATGAATCTGGCTACTCTGCATTCGATGTTTTGAGCTTATATATATGAAAAATTTATATTAAAACTTAACGAAGGCTTAGTATATTGTATATGAAATGTATAACGAAAGTTAAGGTGGAACTAAAATAGGTGGAAGTTTATGTCAAAACCGACCGAAAAGTAGCTTTCCGGAACGTCAATTTCACAAGTTACCCATAATACACTTAAGTGGTTGAAAGTGAACAAAAAATGTAAATAATCATTTCTTCAATGTTAGTTTTCTTATACTTATTCACAGCACGATAGGTTTTTAATTATTTACTCGTGACACCACGAAAATTCGACGTGGTAAATTAATTAAAAGAAAATTGAAGATTTTACTACACTCATACATCAAACAGAAAAAAAAGTGTTGAAAACTATGCACAAAGCGCCAAATTCCTTTTAGTTTGCTTCCACCATTTTGATTTTTGTCCACTTACGAAAGAGCGGTCAGTGAGCGCTCTCGCGTCCGACGGCAAAAGTTTGCGAAAACTAAACGAAAAGCTCCATTTCGCAATTATATGCGTGTCATATGAATTTCTTGTTTTCGTACGACCACTTAAGTTGGCTTCCGACTATTTTAGTTCTATCTTTAGTCACAATCGAAGGCTGAACCGAGAAGGTCGGAAGGAAAAGTTTAAGAAAGAAATGTTTTTTCGTTGTATTTTCCACTATAATCATTAGGCGTGTTTTTTTATCATCGGGATCTTGATCTGGATCTTCTTTTAACACGTGTTACAATAACAATTTTAGAAAATTTCCCATTATTTTGTTTTTGTATTACGTATAAAACTTAATCCAGATCCAGATCCCGATGATAATAAAACACGCCTATTGTGTTTTATTTCAATGTCGGAAAGTTTGGTTTTGTATCGATGGACGAAGGCATCTGAGCAATCGATACGGTTCATCTCGGTTTTGATCTACAATTTTAGTTTAGCTAAAATACAGCTATATTGTCAAATCAATGCAATGGTTTTGTTTGCACAAAATCTTTTATATCAACGTTCTTCAATTTTCTTGCAACGTATTTAACGTTTATGAGCACGTTCCCCAGCTTCTCAATATTTTTGTTGCCAACATGTGACTTTAGCAAACTGCATTATCGAAAACAATGCTTATGCAGTAAAACTTGTATTTGCCTTTTTGAACAGAAGACTTGAAGTTCGCATTAGAGAAAATTCTGCAAAATGCATTTTTGACGCTGATGACGTTATCGAAAATGGCCCTTTACTGCCAAGGTTAAGTTAGGTTGCCCCAGCTAAAGAAGAAGCTGGAAATTTTACTCGAACTCGAACGTCATATGTCTGAATAGGAACATACCACTGTGCCATTATGTTTATTAAAGACACCATGTTTTAGCTATAAACTGCAAAACGTCATTTCACAAAGTTCAAAGTACCCGCTGTTCGAGACCCTGTGGCAGTTATGAAAGAGTTAATTGCTTTCTTAAAATTTCAAACTCATCAACTGACATTGCTTGAGTGTCCAGGCGTGCAGTGCGGAATTAAGTGTACTCAAATTTTTTTGTAGACCCCATCAAGATTTTGGAACCTCACGAAAATTGCCCCCCCCTGAACGAAATCCTGGATCCGCGCCTGTTCACAGCACATAAGTGTGCACACACTCCGCCACACATATACCACCGATCGACCCACCACACCAAAAATCAAAGAGTGCACACTTGTGTTGTGTGTATGTACCACTTGAGACTAATGTTTTCAAATTTAAAAAAAAAATATTATTCCTTGCCTATGGATCTCAAGATATAAAAAACAAAACAAAGCCATCATCGTTAACATCCCAAATTGCAACAAAACACTAACAACAAATTTCATTTACTGGACAACACAACACACACACAACCCAGAAAAGAAAATATAATTTTTATCTCTACCCCATATTTTCATTAACCTTGAGTCCTCGAATGGCATTGAAAAAAATACCTCAAAAGCAAAACTAAAACGGCTGTTCAATTCGTTGTTGTTGTTCATTTTCATGCTCTGTGAAAAAAAAAACATTTCTTCCCTTTCTTCTTCGGCAATTAAGGAAATTTCCCAAAAGGAACAAACTTTTAAGGAACAAATTTATTAAAGGGGTGTTGTATTTGATAGAGCGATTGCAGCGACAGCCTGCCAAACCAGGCCACCTAGTGGACGTTTTGCCCGGTGTCCCTTCTATTTGTAGTTATTCAATGGTGCAAAGTAAGGAGCTTATAGAAAAATTTGTAAAATTTAATTAAAAAAATAGAAAGATATTTGAAATTCTAACCGCAATCGAACTATAAAAGCTAAGAATATATACAGAAATAAAAATCTGAGTAAGTTGTAGCCATTAAGATTCAGAATCATCAAATCAAATTGTAACACCAAGGATAACCCAACTTAATGAACACAAAGAAACGAGGAATCATTGAAACCTCCCCTGAGCAAAATAGCACCAAAAAGCGTAGTTCTAGCTTTAGTTTAACTAATATGGCAGCAGATAACATAACAGGCATGAGCATGGAAATGTTTAAACAAATATTAGACGAAAAGAACAAGGAACTTTGCAAAGAACTCGCGTCGAAAGCTGATCTTCAGTTGCTTGTTGATGAAATTTCTGGTATCAAGGTTAAATACGAAGAAGTTACTAGTAAATTTCAGCAACTGGAAAACAAAAACAAGCAGTTAGAATCTCAGCTGGAAAAAATCATGCAAAAAAACACCGAATCGAATCTGATCGTACACCTGCCTGATGATCAAAACATTGACATAAACGAGAGGGCGAAATCCTTATGCTCTGAGCTGCTTGGCGTAAACAACACGAATGACATTGAGGCTGCTTATAGCATCCCTAGCCGAGATCTACATTCTAAAACAGTGATCGTCAAAATGAGATGTCGAGAATCTGTTTGGGCAGTGCTCCGCAACTCATCAAAGCTTAAAGCGACGAACATTCGTATTACCAAAGACCTGCCTTACAACATGCGAAGGAGGAGGGCCAAACTAGCAGCAATAAGGAAAGCACTACGCGAAGCAAACCCACAAAAGAAAATTGTTCTTAGGGATGATCGGCTAATCCTTGAAAATAAAACTTTCACTTGGGATGATTTAGAAGGACTTAAGTGTGGACACGAGAATGGATTAAGTGTTTTAAGTATAATGCAAGAAATTTTGCCTACAGGAGTTGAAAAATTAGTGAATGAACTTCTTCACCAAAACAATGCGTACCAAACGTCAAGAAAAAGTCAAACGCCAAAAGGGCCGCGTTCGGGAACATCAACTTCTTGGCAGGCAGCAAAAACATCCGCTGTACATAGAAACTCTGATGAGAGTTTACACGTGCCATCTAATTGAAGTTCGCACGTCTATCAGAATGAAGATGAAATTAATGAAGTATTATTTTTTAATCTTAGAATCTTAAGTTATAATGTCGCAGGACTAATAAATAAATTAGAATTCGATGAATTTTTCAATTATATTTATGATTTTGATATAATTATTTTATTTGAAACCCATGTACTAAATAAGGAAGAAAAAATGTTCAAAAATGTATTTGTAAACTATGAAATTAAATGGAAATGTGCTGTTAAAACAAGTATATTCGGAAGAGGTAGTGGTGGGGAGCTTTTTGCTTATCGGAAAAACATTAAAGCAGTAGATATTAAGTTCGAAGAGATTGGCGATACCTGCACCCTTAAGCTGGAGAAGAACAATTGTGAGATATACATTGTACCTACATACTTGAACTGCAGCCACTGGGACTCTGATTTCGAAAAACTTAACGATTTATTGAATAATGTAAAGTCATCAGACTTAATGGTAATTGGAGACTTCAACGGAAGGATAGGTTTATCACAAAACAACTTTGCGAGTGGATACTCCCACACAACTATCAATGCAAGGCGTAAATCGAAAGATGAAACATGTGATAGAAAGGGTGCAAAAATTTTGGATATGGCAGATGCTTTCGATTGTCGAGTTTTAAACGGAAGTTGCGATGGAGATGTTAATGGCGAATTTACTTTTTTACGTGGTACAGCGTGCTCTGTAATTGACTATTGTTTCATTGCTGGAAAGTGGAATTCAATAATACATGATTTTAAAATAGGATTGAAAACGTTCTCCGATCATATGCCCCTGGAAATTACGGCTAAAATACCAAGCTCATCGAACTATATAAATAATGAAAATTTACTCAACTTGCTACCCAAATTTTGTTGGCAAGAAAGAAACCGTGACATATACCAGTTTAATATGAATGCCCAACTAGAAATTTTAAATAGATCATGTGTTTCTTCAGACATCGAAGTTCTCACTGAAATAATCAAGAATTCTGCACCATCAAAACCAAATACTGCAAACACGTCAAGAAAGAAGAAACAAGAATGGTTCGATAATGAATGCATGAAAGCAAGGCAGAAATCGTTTGCACTCCTAAAACTTATTCGGATACACAATTCAGATACTTTTAAAAAATTGTATGCAGAAGCAAACGGAGTATATAAGAAATTATGCCTTTCAAAAAAGATAGCTTTTGAGCAAAAGAAAATTATTACTATAAGCTCCGCTAATACTTCATCGGAATTTTGGAAAGCAGTAAAGCAAGTAAATGGAACCAAACTTGTCATCGCTCCAAATCTACAAGCTCAGCAGCTAAGAGACCATTTTAGAAACCTTCTCAATAATGAACAAACATCTTTAACGCATCAATACGCAGCACCTTTTATTTTAGATGAGGTACTAGATGCTCCGTTCACATTAGAGGAAGTGCAAAACGTCATAAGAAATTCAAAAGTTAATAAGGCCCCAGGAGAAGATAGAATTCCGTTCGAGTTTTATAAAAACTGCACAATAGAATTTGCGAAAGCTTTAACGGAGGAATTTAACAGAATTTACGAAAGTGGGAATATACCAACGAGTTTTAGAAAATCCATTATATTTCCTCTACACAAGAAAGGAGATTATAACGACCCTCAAAACTACAGAGGAATATCTTTTCTGAATACGTCATCGAAACTGTTTGGTGCATTACTTTTCAACAGGCTTACCTATTGGGTGAAGGAAAAAAGGATTATTCATGAATTTCAGGCTGGATTTCGTGGAGGCTATTCAACGATAGATCAAATATTTTCGCTAGTGAACATTGCTGAGATATACATGAAAAGGAATAAAAAGTTGTATACTCTGTTTGTTGACTTCCGTGCCGCTTTTGACTCCGTACCACGTGAAGCCCTGATCTACAAACTGTTTACGATCGGAATATCAAGCAAAATGATTAGAATTTTAAGAGCTTTGTATGACAATAACTTCGCGATGGTGTGGGATGGAAAATATGTTTCGGAAGAATTTTCAACAACGATGGGCGTTAAACAGGGATGCATCCTGAGTTCATTGCTATTCATTTTATTTATTAATGATATAACGGAAAATATTGGAGGTGGTATCACAATAAATTCAACACACATTCCTGCACTAATGTACGCAGATGATTTTGCCATCTTTGCTGAGACCGTCAACAGTATGCAGTTAATGATAAATAGACTGGCAAATTATTGTAGAAAATGGAACTTATCTGTGAATTTGGGGAAGACGAAAATGATGATTTTCAGAAACGGTGGCGGGAGATACTCTAGGAACGAACAGTGGAATTTTGAAGGCGATCCCATAGAAGTCGTAAAAGAATATAAATATTTGGGCGTTATCATCACTGCCAACCTCAATATGAAAAAACATTTTGAATCTAAGTTATCGGAGGCAAAACGTGCAATCGGCTCAGTTTGGGGAAAATGTATCGATAACAAATATTTAAACCACTGTTCAAAGCAAAAAATCATTCGTGCAACAGCAACATCTATCATGTTATATGGAGCCCAAGTATGGGGATATCGCTCGTATGGTCCCGTTGAAATTTTTAATCGATACTGTGTCAAAAGAGTTTTCAAACTTCCAAATTGCACTCCCAATTACATGATCCATTTAGAGACTGGGATGCCACCCCTCTTTTTGGATTCACTTAAACTACACTTCGATTATATGAATAAAGTTATGATGATGGATGAGCATAGGCTGCCAAAAATAATACTCTCCTACCTAGTGTTGACAAAAAGTAACTGTGTGCAAGAATGGGAAGTCCTAGCTCGCAATGGTGGATTGAGTGAAAACTTTGAAAATATAGAACAAATCTCAAACTATAAATGTAGATTCTATGAAATACTAGAAAAAACAGGCAACTGTCTATATGACTCATATGTCGAGGAAGCGCAGTCATCGCAATATAGAATGTACTATAGTAAACTCAACTACAACCTTCGAGAAAAAACATATTTCGTGAACACAAATTCATCGGAAAAAATTAATACTATATTCAAAATACGAGGTGAACTATCCAACTTAAATTATATACCACATCGATCTGATCTTCCAATTGAATGTGACCTCTGCAACCTTAAAGAGAGAGAAGATGTATACCATTTTATCGCAAAATGCCCTGTTTTGTTACGTAGGATATACTTTGGAGCAAACCAACTGGAGGTGGAGGACGTGTTGTTAATTTTGAATGGAGGCCGCGGATGGGACGTGTTATACAAATATGCTATACTTGCACTACGTTACAGAACACGTATCATTGAAGGCGATTTTTAAACATCAAACTATTTTTCTATATACAATTCGAAACTAACTTTTTACTATGTAAAAACAAATATACATGTATGTCAATCTGGTAGACGGCAATATGCCAAAACCAATTAGGCTTAAAGTTAATTATTTAAAATGAAATTATGTACAAAACTGAATATTATTTTAGTCAATAAAAACTAAAACTAACTAACTAATATACATAGATAAATGATAGGAATATTCAAATAAAATAAATAAATAAATAAATTATGCTCCAATACAAAATTCTCCCTTAAATTCTTCCCAAATTCTTTGAAGTGATTGAGTATTTGTATTCAGAAAACAGCTGTTGTTTTGTGTAATATTCTCCATAAAAAAATCATACTAATAAATAGCTAGCATTTTAGCTGGTGCTGGAGAGAAATGTGTGAGCTAATTCAGCATTATTTGAGTGTCATTAAAATGTACATTAGGGTGGTCCTTATTTTAAAAAGTTTTGAGCACCCTCGTTTTTGTTCATTGACATCTTAAAACACTACCGTATGTTTTTTTTTTTTCAAAACACGTCACGATACCCCTGTGAGAGTTACGGCCTATTTAAATACTTTTTTAGCTCCAAAAATAACGGTGCTTGCTATACATCGCTATGAAAAAGTTTATTTATCTTAAAAACTCAAACGATTTCGATAAAAATTCTAAAAATGTTTGTATAATTTTTTGAATATTTTTAAAAGTTCTTAATTACCAATCAAATTTAACTTTTTGAGCAAGAACGTGCGACCCAGTCGTGCCTTTTATTTTTTTTTTCTTAGCAAGAGTAGGTAACAGATTTGAAAGTGCACTTCATATCATTAATTCTGTAAATCAAATTTTTAATAGCCCCGGTTTCGGTCTGTTTTATGAAAATTTTAATTTTCAAACTCATTGCGGCACGTGTTAAAAAAAAACGGTGCTCAGTAAAAACAAGTCATTTTTCTTTTTCTCCATACAAATAAGGACCACCCTAATGTATATACTCTACAAAAGCATTAAGTATACAAAGATTTTCCAATCATAAAATTTTTAATGAGGAATATTTTTGCATATTGAAAAATTTTTTGACTCTGCCGACTGGCCTACATTTTAAGAAAAGAAAATGAAGATTTAAATGGTGTGTCTACAATAAAAGCCTCAAGCCCCCACAGCCAAATCCTGGACCCGCTACTGTGCAATTCCATAGTTACATTAACATTTGGGAGAGTTTTACGAGCTTTTTTATTAAAATCTTTTTATAAATATAAATGAAACAAAATACAAATTTTATAAATGGTAGGTACCTAATGATTTTGACTGCTAGCACAAAATAATTTTTTTTTTTCGGAGTTGATATTTTCACAGCTGTCACTTGAATTAGGCTCAGTTTGGTTTGCCATTTCGTAATGAATAGACTTACTCCATATGGACATAATCGCCCAGAAGAGTCGATAATTCGAGCAACCATGGAAAGGAAGGATCACACCATGAAAGGGTGTTTTCTTCTCAGCCAGGTGATTATGTGACGACAGACATTTCTTCATCGAACGTTTATAAACCAACCACTGACCTATCATGCCCATCTACCAGACGTTGAATGGAGCCACTGCTCCTACGGGCCTGATAGAGGGATGAGTTCTCAAGTGGGGGCAAAAGAAGCATCACGCTTTTGAAAAGCGTTATCTTCTCAGCCAGGTGATTATATAATGACAGTTAACGAACGGATACATATACCAACCACTGACCTATCATACCTCTCTACCAGACGTTGAATGGAGCCACTGCTCCTACGGGCCTGATAGAAGGATGATTCCTCAAGTGAGGGCAAAGGAAGGATCACACCATGAAAGGGTGTTTTCTTCTCAGCCAGGTGATTATGTGACGACAGACATTTCTTCATCGAACGTTTATAAACCAACCACTGACCTATCATGCCCATCTACCAGACGTTGAATGGAGCCACTGCTCCTACGGGCCTGATAGAGGGATGAGTTCTCAAGTGGGGGCAAAAGAAGCATCACGCTTTTGAAAAGCGTTATCTTCTCAGCCAGGTGATTATGTAATGACAGTTAACGTACGGATACATATACCAACCACTGACCTATCATACCTCTCTACCAGAGGTTGAATGGAGCCACTGCTCCTACGGGCCTGATAGAAGGATGATTCCTCAAGTGAGGGCAAAGGAAGGATCACACCATGAAAGGGTGTTTTCTTCTCAGCCAGGTGATTATATGACGACAGACATTTCTTCATCGAACGTTTATAAACCAACCACTGACCTATCATGCCCATCTACCAGACGTTGAATGGAGCCACTGCTCCTACGGGCCTGATAGAGGGATGAGTTCTCAAGTGGGGGCAAAAGAAGCATCACGCTTTTGAAAAGCGTTATCTTCTCAGCCAGGTGATTATATAATGACAGTTAACGAACGGATACATATACCAACCACTGACCTATCATACCTCTCTACCAGACGTTGAATGGAGCCTTTGCTCCTACGGGCCTGATAGAGGGATGAGTTCTCAAGTGGGGGCAAAGGAAGGATCACGCCTTTTAAAGGCGTTTTTCTTCTAAGCCAGGTGATTATAAAACGACAGACATTTCTTCAACGAACGGATGCGTAAACCAACCACTGACCTATCATACCCATCTACCAGACGTTGCATGGAGCCACTGCTCCTACGGGCCTGATAGAGGGATGATTCCTCAAGTGGGGGCAAAGGAAGGATCACGCCATTAAAGGTGCTTTCTTCTCAGCCAGGTGATAATGTGACGACAGACATTTCTTCATCGTACGTTTACATAAACCAACCACTGACCTATCAAGCCCATCTACCAGACGTTGAATGGAGCCACTGCTCCTACGGGCCTGATAGAGGGATGAGTTCTCAAGTGGGGGCAAAGGAAGGATTACGCCTTTTAAAGGCGTTTTTCTTCTCAGCCAGGTGATTATAAAACGACAGACATCCATCGAACTGACACATAAACCAACCACTGACCTATCATACCCATCTACCAGACGTTGCATGGAGCCACTGCTCCTAAGGGCCTGATAGAGAGATGATTCCTCAAGTGGGGGCAAAGGAAGGATCACGCCTTTGAAAAGCGTTTTTCTTCTCAGCCAGGTGATTATATAACGACAGACATTTCTCAGCCTGGTGGTTATGTACCAACGGACACTCCTCCAACGACCAAGAAATACTCACCGACTTTTCAGGCTATAGCCTGCTGAAACTCTTCAATACCCTTAACGGGCTTGAATTAACATGGGATGTATCATAGGTTTCTTTTCATAGGGTTCACAACCCCTAGGGTACCACAATGGATCTACATTGATCTAAGTGTGACGGTAACAAAACCAACTGTCAGCCCATTTACCTAACCTAACCTAACCTAACCATGGATTGTTTTTGCACCACGTTTACTCTAGTGGATAATGCGCATCCTCAGAGACGCCGCGCCGTGCCGTACAGTGTGCACCGATGACGCTGTTGCTGCTGTGGAACAAAGTATCGAAGAAGACCCGAATGAGTCTATTCGCCATCGCGTCGAAAATTGGTGGTCGAAAATTGGGCTTCTTGGCTGGAATTTATTCGAGCCATCCGCGGCGGCCACTTGCCCGAAATCATTTTCAAAAACATAATGGGAAACCTTTATCTTTATAATAAAGCTAAATTCTTGGCCATAACATTAAACTATTTGCGTTTTATTTCTTCTTGAAAACCACACATAAAAAAACACCCTTCAATTTAAACTTTACGCTAAATCGCGTTACAAAAAGTCGGTAACGCACGTTATTTCACGTTTTCAATTAAAAAATTTAGGGCTTAGCCTTTTATAATTTCATTTTAATTTTCAGCCATATATTTATCACTTTGTAGGACATTTTGCAGTTCTCATTTTAAAACTTGCGAACAGTAGACAGAGGCGAGATAAATTTTCCATTTTTCTCCATGTCCACTTTTTCATGGAATTAATCTACTGGTCATCAGTCATAATTTTCAATTTTCAATAGTCGTAAAAGGGATAGGAAAATAATCTGTAAATGTTTTTTGTAATAACTTGCACTCAATTTGAATTTATTAAATTAAGCTGAAAACCTGTTTCTTAGTAAAATTGGAGGTGTTGTGAAATAATGCACAAATTGTAAAGTCTAATCAGTAAAAAGAAATAAATAGGTATTCCAAGAAAATACTGTTTTCGTTTTTTTTTTTATTTCATACTCGATTTGATATTTTCAAATAGAGTATCACCACACGCAGGGTATCAGCTAGTTATTAAATATGTAAGTTAAGTACAAACATGTTTTGATATTTAACTTTAAGAAGCATAATGGGAGGTGGGGGCATCAGACAAAAGAAATTCAAACACTGCAGAAATAAGCCTCCAGCCGAATACATGCATACATATTTGTACCTTCATTTATATGATGTTTTATAATTCTTTTGTCTGGGACACAAGACACAACTTCCATTGTCCTTAGTCTTCGGAAAGTTACCAGTTTATACATCTCAGTATCAACTTTTAAGTTGTCATTAAAAACAACAAAATATACATAATTCTCGAAAAAAAAAGTTTTTATTCAAGCAATTTAACATCTTTTGTATTGTAATCACTTTGGAGTTTGGAATCTTAACGTTGTTTTGGTGGTATGAAATGACTTGTGAGTAAACCGATTTGTTTGTTATTTATATCCAAGGATTGCTTGCTTGCCAAGCATGGAGTATTATAACAATGAATCATACCTATGTATTAATATTGTAATTTTATTCTTAACTGATATACTGTGATTAAATTTAAGATTCCTTCTTTAATTTTTTCGTTTACTAAAAGAATTGTCTACAAAATGTTTGGAGTTGAAATTCATTTCTAACTACCACCTTAAGGTACCTGCATGCAAAGTAGGAGATAAATTAGTTGCTCTTGGAATCAAACAACAAAAATTGTACCATCACCACAAATGAAAACGAAAATCTTACATAAAAAGCCGTTACGATTTTGGTACAAACATTTTAATATATCGTCACCTGATTGCAAGAACTATAGGTAACTCAATTTTCAAAATTTTAAAGATAGCAACCTTTATAGAACCCTAGCTGCTGGAGAACGATGGAAAATTTAATTTGTATGGTCCTGAAACTTCACAAAAATCCTATATTTGTCAATGGTGTAAAAAGATTTAACAAAGAATATTTAAAACTGTACAAAATAAAACCGTTTTTGCCGATATATTATAAAAATAGAAAATTGAGTTACCTATAGTTCTTGCAATCAGGCGACGATATGTACTAAGATAAGTAAGAATGACCTATCATATTTAGCTGATAGTATAAAAACTTATTTCAAGCTACTAAATAATTTTTTGATTTTTATCTTAATCACTTTTGGTTTAACACTTTTTATACATTTCTTTTAATACTAAGCTTCAGTGCGCATTATAAAAACTTTGGGAAAAATAAAAGTTTAAGAACAAATTAAATTACTCCTATTATTGATTTCAGAAAATCGATATTTTGGAAAAAGGATGGTGGTTTTTGTTTCGAATAATAATTATTTAATTTGTTAGTCGAGTATTTTATTTAATAAATGAAATGAAACAAATTTGGTCGTTTTATTTTTCGAACGCAACTATATTGCTAAAAAATTGCAACAAAAATTGGTTGGGCCATTATAGAGTTGGACGGGTACGGAAATAAGCCAACAAAATTAGGGCTACTTTCTGTAAAAAAAACCTATGCACTTGACAAAAATTAGAAAACAAAACTCTTTTGTAAAAGAGTTAAGGAATTGAATTAATTCATTCAATTTTAATTTTTAATTTTGAGTTTTCAAACGAATTTATCAAAAATTGTAAGCTTAATTTCCTATATAATCAAAAAATTAATTTTAAGCTTTCAATAAAAGTATAGCACAGAATTGTAAGTATTTCCGTTGTTTTTAAATAGATATTTTTCTACTTTAATTCAATGTTTTGAGAATTTGTGCCCCCTTAAGAAAAGAGGGGGAAATACACCAATACAATACAATCTTTCTTAACCTTGATCCTATGGAAAATACGAATAAAAATTTTTTTGTAGGAAATTTATTAATCTTTCATTTTATGGTGTACACTTTTCCACCAAAACGCTTCCCAAAAAATTACAAAAGGGGACCTTTAACCCCCCCTCATGGGCTGGGGACTTTTAGTATGTTAAACCTGGGGGTCACCCCTACCACATAAAATAATAACCCAGAGAGCAAGATTTATTGAATTTATTTTATGATTTTGATATCTAGTCTTCGTTGACTGGACTACTATGAGAGACACAGTTCATGTTCATTTCAACACACAGAAAAAAAAACGAGGTAAAATCAACAAAAACAATAATGATTCAACATGTTTTGCCAATAATTTTGCTTCATCGAGCATTCGTTTCATTTTAACATGATTTCTGTATAAGGGAAATCAATATTACATCATGTTAAAATGACATTGTCTTTATAGTTTTTGAAAGGGTTATTGTTAGGAAATCATTTCATTATATGGCCGCGTTAAGCTCTAAACCACGGGGTCGCGAGATATTCGGCTTCAAAGCACCGAAAAGAACCGTAATGCATTTCCGCATTGTCTGCCTATAATCAACGTGTCGTATATCGTTGGAAAGGTTATAGCATGTATGTACTTCATTTTTGTATGTGACCGTTAAGCTATAGACCATGGGATTCGAGAGATATTTGGCAAAAACGCATAATAGAACAATAATGCAATTGCGCATTTGGAGCTGGTCTACCAAGTCAACATCAATGTGTCGTACATTGTTGAAAAGGTTATTGCATGCAGATGTACTTCATTTTATTATATTGTCATTAAGCTGTAGACCATGGGGTTCGTGTCATACATGGTTGAAAAGGTTATTATGAGAACTTCATTTTGTTATATAGCCATTATGCTCTAAACCATGGGCTTCGAAAGTTTTCCCAGCAAACATTTTTGTTCATTGATTATTCAGTGAAAATGAAGAATATATATTCGAGAAACACTCAAAAGAGGTATATCTTGGGTGCGTCCATTTTTATTCACATAAACTGAATGTCCCTTTCATTTTGTTTTGAAAAGCCATAACGGGACCTCGTCGCGCCAAAACTGAAACAAAAGTTATACAAAGAGGAAATTCGTCACTTTCATTCAATCTTGCGTATTGTTTTTGTACGGGCGGAACTATATCCATCATTTCTGAAGGGAAATTTTTGCTGGGATTTACCTTAGTATGGTATGGATGTTATTACCCAGCAAACATTTCCCTTCAGAAATGATTTATGAATAATTCACAGAAGTGAAAGAAACCCTCATTTATGAACTCATTTATTAACCGGTTTGGATCAAATTTACTGGGTAGCATTACTTCGAATTCGAATCGTTTTAATGTTTCATTAATAACAGAGTAATTCTTCACTTTAGTGAATGTAAATAGGACGCTTATATATTCATTTTACTGAACAATTCATGAATCTTTTTTGAATCATTTAAATGAGACAGATTTGATTCATTAATATGACTATAAATTGGGGTTTCCTCATTCAGTTTAGTGAATATAAATTGAATTATATTTAATTCATTATAATGATTCTTTATTGATCCGAATGGATACTATAGAACTGAATGTAAATATTATTTCTATGTGGTTGTACAAAATGCTATATTAAAATGGTAAAACTATCTGCATAAACAGTTTGACTTCCCTAGATTTATCGAATGAAACTAATGATAATTTATAATAATAATTTATTCAATTTATGTTTTTTAATTTTTTTTTCACTGCCACAATGGATATAGTTCCATCCGTATAATAACAATACGCAAAATCGAATGAAAGTGACGAATTTCCTCTTTGCATAACTTTTGTTTCATTTTTGGCGCGACGAGGTCCCGTTATGGCTTTTCAAATCAAAATGAAAAAAGTGATGGAATATTTGAGTATATTCACATTTGATTCACTGAAGTGAGTGTTTCTCGAATGTATATTCTTCATTTTCACTGAATATCAATGAACGTTCACAAAAATGTTTGCTGGGTAATTTTAAGAGGGAGGCCGCTTCGGATCATCGCACACTGGGATAATTTTTAACTGGACTAGCTTCAGAGTAAGCTCCCGAAATAACTCCCGAAACCCTTGGTTTAGAGCTTAACGGCCATATTATAATAAAATGAAGTTCTCATAATAACCTTTTCGACCATGTATGACACATTCGCGTTGAGTAGGTAGGCCGGCACCCAATGCAGAATTATTTTTCTTTGCCTTTTTTTTGATGCCAAATATATCTTGAACCCCATTTACATTAAATATAAATTAATATAGTCAATTACAATGATGTATTGAAAAAGATCTCTTTGAACTTACAACTTTTGACATTGTCATTTATACAAGAAAGTATACAATAATATTTATTGAAAACTGAAATCAATTGATTTAAAGGACTATTCACACCATAGTTTGTTCTACTGAAGATCGGACACATAGGCAACTGTGCTCTTAAGCTTGTCTGTCTGTAGCTGAAATTCAAACGACACAGAAAAAAAACAGTTTCTTAAGATAGATGCGTTATTTTTAAATTAATCATTAAATACCAGGAAATGAAGAAAGGACTCACTTATTATTAATGTGTCATGTTTCATTACAAAAACAATTAACAGTGAAGCTTACCTTTGTTTTAAATTCTCATTTTTTAATAAACTGCTTCGATACCTATCTTTTTAAAAATTAACCGAACCCTGGCTTTGATCCTCTTGCCTGTTCAAAAGTGTACCTCCGAAAATTTTTTCTTTATTTTCAATCAAATTATGAATGAATGAATGAAAGAGTTCGGGGTGTAAGTGCACTGCGACCATTAAGATCTATTGTGCCCCCGTTCTGGAGCTGGATGAGGTTACTCATTCTACAGCACATCCTCCAAATTTATTTCCTTAAGGAATTTGATTATTTGGAGTACATTTAGAGAGGATAGTTCGCTCTCTTTTATCTGGTGATTTCCCAGATACCTATGTCTTTGATGCATAAGTGCATCACATTTACCTAGTATATGATCGGGTGTCTCCTCATGAGCACTGCAGAATCTACACATGGCGCTGTTTTCCAGGCCAAGGATGTGGAGGTGTCTCCTTAGTTTGCAGTGGCCTGTGAGGAGCCCGGTTATTATTCTAAGCTTGTTTCTATTTAAGCTGATGCAGGACTGGAATCGTTCTTGGTTGTAATTTCCAAGTAGGAGTTTAGCCTGCCTCAACTTAGGGAGTTCGTTCCAGATCCTTGATCTTTTTGCCTCCTCTTCTATTTTGATTTTATGTTTTATCACGTTTTCTCCTATTCCGCAATAAGGCTCTGGTCCCGTTAGGGGTGTCATTGCCCCTATTTTCGCTAAGGAGTCTGCCTCTTCATTGCCCTGTATGCCGACGTGGCCAGGTACCCAATGGAGTGTGACATGATTGTGTTTGCCCAGTTCGTTTAGCCTATCTACACACTCCCATACCAGTTTAGAACTGATGCTGTATGAGCTTAGTGCTTTGAGTGCGGCCTGGCTATCCGACATGATAGCAATATTTTGGTTTTTGTACTTTCTTTCGAGATTTCTGTCTGCACATTTCCCTATGGCATCAACTTCTGCTTGAAAAATGCTTGTAGACTGTCCCATCGGTACCGAAAGTTTGGTTCGAGGCCCAAAAATTCCAGCACCAGTCCCTTCAGACGTTCTCGATCCATCAGTGTACCACTTGATGGTGTTTGCTTTAAGAGTGTAGTTTACTGTTTCGTCTACCCACTCTTTTTTACTACTTAGCTCCGTACGAAAGTTTTTTACGAAGCTATACTTTTTAATCATACCATCTCTTGGGATGTCAAGAAGGTTCGATTCTGTGGATCTGTAAATCGAGTCTCTTTGCCTGAGACCAATGATTTTCCCCGTCCCAGTTCCCTCCTTTGCAAATCGCAGGATGGCTCCCTTAGCAGCACTGTCTATGGCCACGTGTAGAGGCGTCAAGTGAAGAATGACTTCCATTGCTGCTGTAGGGCAAGTTCTCATTGCTCCAGTAATGCAAATGCATGCGAGCCTTTGTACCCTTTCTAGTGATTTCCTAGTTGTGGTAAGTTCGGTTCTTTTGTGCCATGCAACCGCCCCATAGGTAATGATGGGTCTTACCATCATGGTGTACATCCATCTGAGGATGTTTGGTTTACAGCCCCATGATTTACCTGCAAGTCTTTTGCATATCATGAGAGCCTTTGTGGCTTTCCCGACAGTTATCTCGACATGTTTGTTCCAGAGGAGTTTGCTGTCTAGTGTAATACCTAGATATTTAACCTCCTTCTGAATGCCGATTTCTTCACCAGCCAACCGGATAGGTTTCATGCGTGGTAGAAGCCTCTTCTTAGTAAAAGGGACTATCGTTGTCTTTGTGGGGTTAATGTTCAGTCCCACAGATAGACACCATTTCTTTGTAATGGACAGTCCTCTCTGGATGATATCACAAAGAGTTTCTTCGAATTTTCCCACGGCTGTTATAACAATGTCATCGGCGAAGCCGATGCATCGTATGCCTTGAGAGGAAAGACTTTCCAGTAGTTCATCTACCACAAGACTCCACAGTAAGGGTGATAGAACCCCTCCCTGGGGACAGCCTCTTGTTGTGATAACTTTCTGGACACATTGCCCTGCATATGCTTCCGCAGTTCTTGTGCCTAGCATCCCACTTATCCATCTGGTTATAGTGATGGGTACACACTTCCTTACCAGAGCTCTGTTAACGGCTTCATGTGAGGTATTGTCGAATGCGCCCTCAATGTCCAGGAACGCACATAAGGCCGTTTCTTTAGAGTCTATAGCTATTTGTAATGTGTTTGTGAGTTCATACAGAGCGGTTTCTGTAGATCTACCCGCTCTGTAAGCATGCTGGCGATGGTTTAAAGGCATATTTATTAACACTTCTGATCTGATAAAGTTATCAATTACCTTTTCCAAAGTCTTCAGTAAAAAGGATGTCAAACTAATTGGCCTGAAAGACTTTGGATGTGTTGTGTCTTTTTTCCCTATTTTGGGAATGAAGATTACCTTAGCTCTTCTCCATAGACTTGGTGTATACCCAAGTGCGATACTACTTCGAAGTGTGTTAATGAGATAAGGCATTAGTTCCTCTTTCCCTTTTTGTAAAAGTGCTGGAAAAATACCATCTACACCCGGTGACTTGTAAGGTTGAAAGGAGCTTATCGCCCAATCAATCCTGTTACCTGTACAGATAGTTTTGGCTATCTTCCAGTCTGCCCGGCTTGGTCTGAGAGGTATTCTCTCTATTGTGTTTTCTACCATTGGTATACTGCCCGGAAAGTGAGTATTTAGCAATAGGTTTGACCTTTGCTCCTCATTTTCTGTGTAGCTACCGTCTGGGTTTCTAAGTGCTAGCGATGTTATGGTCTTCTCCTTCGCTAGAGCTTTGTGTAGTCTTGCTGCTGCCGGGGTGGTAGAAATCCCTTCACAGAAATTCACAAAACTACTTCTTTTGGCTTTCCTTATTTCCCCATTGTATTTAGTCATCTCTGCAGAGTAGATATGCCACTCCCCAGTGCTCTTTGCCTTATTAAAAAGTTTTCTTACCTTGGATCTTAGTTTAGACAGATTGTTGTTCCACCATGGAGCATCCGTCTGCCTTTTTATGGGTCTAAGGGGACAGCTA
Source organism: Dasysyrphus tricinctus (assembly GCA_963921185.1). Lineage (NCBI taxonomy): Eukaryota > Metazoa > Arthropoda > Insecta > Diptera > Syrphidae > Dasysyrphus > Dasysyrphus tricinctus. Next base: position 41,536 of record CAWUEQ010000102.1, on the reverse strand, counting down.
AGTTCATATGCCTTATTTATAGCCCCACTTAACTCATTTACTGTATGTTCTAATTCCAGGTAACTGTTTGTCGTTTCTACTGGCCCTAACTGATCAAGATTTAACTTGAGAGTATCTTTGTAGAGATCCCAGTTTGTTTTCTTGGGATTCCTTCCAGAGGTATTCTCTGTGAGAAGGTTTTCCAAAGTAAACACTATAATTCTGTGGTCAGACATTGATGGTTCGTTAGAAACTCGCCAATCCCTGACCAAGCAGTTTAAGTTCGGAGTTCCGAAAGTTAAGTCTAAAACTTCTTTTCTGGTTCTAGTTACAAAAGTAGGGGTATTCCCTACGTTAAATATATCTAGATTTTTTTCGATAATAAAGTCTAAAAGGTACTCACCCCTTTGGTTTGTATCGGTACTTCCCCATGTTGTATGGTGGGCGTTTGCATCACACCCGACCATAAGGGGCATTCTTTTGCTGTTGCAGTAGTCCACAAGTTTCCTAACTTCTGTTGGTGGTATATTGGCGTCATCACCAGCAAAGTATGCGGCTGCTACAACCATCGTGCGGGGGCTGCCGTCAACGTAAATTTGGGCCTGAAGTGGTACCAGATCCCGCGTCATAAATTCTGAAAGACATATAAAATTTATATTATTTCTTATTTTTATGCATGCTCTGGGCGAGTCGTGTCTCGTATCCCATATAACTTTAGAGTCCTTACTTGTTAGGCCTCTTACTTGGCCCCCGTAAATCCAGGGTTCTTGAATCAGCGCTAGTCCCAGGTTATCAGCAGTGAATTTTCGTGCGATGACAGCTGATGCTGCCTTCGCGTGGTGTATATTCACCTGGGCTAGCCTGGTGCTGATCCCGCGTCCAGTCATTTGCTTTCTTTAAAGGATGGGGGCGAATGCCCCTTCATCCTCGAGTAGCATATCTTCCTCCTCAATGGTAGGAAGCACTTCGTCTAAGTCGGATCGGCTAGGAGAGAGGTCTATGCCCTCCATCTCTTCGCTCTTCCGATTTCTTATATCGATTGCCAGTGGTGTTACCTGGTTTTGAGTAATTGGTGTGCGGCGGGTAGGGGTAGGGGTATGGGGTGTGGTTTGGGTAGTTTGGGCAGGTTCGGTTTGTTGGGGAGATTGGATTTGCTGGGAGGGTTGGATGGTTGTGGGTGTGTCAGAGGCTTGGGCTGTGTCAGGAGTTTTGGGGTTGTGTGTCAGGAAACTTGGGAGATAGGTGGGTTTAGTGGATATGGCAGAAGTGGTGGTAGCGGTTATCGTCCGAGCAGCTTCTCGGTTGGAGGCTGCTGCCCTACGGAGACCCGTGACGGCAATCTTCCCGAACTTGTAATGTAGCTGGTGATCTGCCTTCACTATTGCGTCCGCTGACTGATCGTCAATGCCGATCACAAGCAGCTGGCCCTTACCCTCGATCTTGCTCTTCAGGATCTTCCACGCTTTCACTTTCAGTCCATCATTTTGGGCCTCTATAAGTGACAAGGATTTCTTATCTTCTTGCCCCGTGCTCCTGGGTAAGAACAGCGTGATTGTATGCATTTTCGGGATGTCGTCACCCATGCATGCCATCAATTCACTGCCCTTCCAGGTTGATAGTTTTGAGGCTTTCTCCTTTAGCCAATCCGCTGTGTTCTGGCCAGCACAATCGACTAAAAGCAGCCCGGTTCTAAAATGCAAGCCGTTGAATTTGAGCTTGTGCGTCCACCCCAGAGAAACCTCTTCAATGATGGCTTCTTCCAGTGCCGATAGTTCATCAACACTGAGAGATACCTGAGGGTACTCTCTTGGTAGAACCGCAATTCTCACACTCATTGCCGCACTTGCATAAGAGAGCCTTTGTCCCCCAGCTTCAAACTCGGCGGTGCTTGTTCCCGCTGTCCTGGGTCTTTTTGCATTCTTCTTAAGGGGAGGGGTTATATGGTGGCTCTTCCTCTTACCCTGTTCGTCTGTTGAAGAACCTTCTTTTCTTTCATCCACCTTCTTTCTTGCTTCCTGCGGGGACATCCCGTCAGAAAGATATCGAAGGTACCATCTTGAGGACGAGCCACTCAGTCCTTTCCTTAGAGGGTCATCCAAGCCACCTGGCTTTCCCAGTTCAGGAAGTGGACCAGCATAGCGGTGTTGTCTTCTTTTTGGTTTCTTAGACGGTTCGGAGGTCACTCGTGATGGTGTCTTCCCATTACTGGCGCCTTCTACGGTCTTCACTTCCTCCATTGCTGGCATGGGAGGTATTCTCCCCTTGCTAGCAGCGGATGTGCTTGGAGTTTCATCGTTTGCTGGTATGGGAGGTATTCTCCCCTTACTAGCAGCGGATGTGCTAGGAGCTCCATCTTCCATTTTTCTGGGAGGTGTTCTCCCCTGGCCAATGGTCACTGGTTCCCCTTGAGCTGCCCGGTGCTGTGAGTTCCCTTGAGGTTTTCTCTTCAGGAAAAAACTGCTCCCCGGTCTCGGATCTTCACCATGGAGATTTTTCTCCATGCGATCCGCATATTCGTTCGCGGTGACATCCCGCGGAACGTTGAATTTTTTGTGGTTTTTGTTATTTTTTCTTTTTAAAATTTTTGGCATTTGAATCCCACGAGTAGCTAGAGAAATATATGGTCGGCTATACCAGAGCTCCGCATAGTACAGCAAGGTCATAGTTACTCTTTGAAACGACCCCATCACAAAGAGGCACCGTTATAATACAGCCGGTATACCCCCTGGCTGCAAACCATCCAATAGGCACGGTCCACATAACACCCTGGATTAGGGGGGGCAGTTCTTAGTTCGTAACTCCTCAAAATCACTGTTGATTTTAGGTTTCCCATAAAAAAAAACAGGTCAGATGAATCTTTGAAACTTAAGCCTACGCACCGCGACAAGGTGACTGCCACGCGCAGGTTCAATCAAATTAAATCGTCAACTTATTTTAAATTGTTAAGAACAATACCTCGAAGTTGCTGTATTATATAGTTTTCGTGAGTGTTATATTTGTTTGGGTTTCCTAAACATAATAATTAATTAAAAAATAAATTAAAAAAAAAAGCAAAAATACATTTAACTATTTCAATTTGAGTGGTCTCAGAACTTTCAATATTATTAACCATCTCCCTCCCCCAAGTTCTCGAAAGCAGCTTTGTCTCATCTCCCCCGGTGAGTGCTAATCTTTGTTTTGGTATATGTTCTGCCAAGTCGAAGCGACCATTGAAACTACACACAAAACATAATTTCTTTTTATCAGAGAATATCAAATAAAGAACCCAATCCTCAGCTGTCAAATTGATTTGCCTACAAGCTGAAGCGAACAGCTGATGTATTAGATTTGCAAAGTATTAGTGAAAAGCAGTGGAAAACGCACACATAGAACCAACTCCTCCATTCACCACAGGTTCGATAGGAGTGGTGAATTAATTTGTCGGTTATTTTTGAAAACCGTGGACATGTTCAAAAAGTATAAAAATGGGAAGAACGAACCTTAAAGTGTTAACTTCACCTTATATATCATCCAAATTAAAATTATGTGGAATATTTCGAGCAACTTTTAATAAAAAGAAAGGAAATGATTACGGATAAAAGAAAGTCAAAAGAGCCAACGAATTCCTTTTTTATATCCGAGTTTTTCATATACAAAATTTAGAAGAAAGAAAATTTCGTGTGTCAGTTAAACGCATATATTTCACTATATCCCCACCAAACCGAAATCTGAGATTTCAGCTGAAACTTTCTGAGACTTAAAATTGGTGGAGAAGGATTTCATTAAGACTTATAAGTTTCCAGGCAATTTTGTTCTATCAATTTAAAATATCAAAAATTTTCAACTGAAATTTCAGATGACACTAATGTCGTTTTCCATTGGTTTCACTCCAGAAGACACTCATTCTGAATCCAATGGAACACTGCTTGTTACTTCTACTCAATTTTGAAGTTTTGTCTCTGTATAGTGAATCATTAATTAGAACCTTTTTGCTGGCACACAAAAAGTGAAATTAAAAACAAAGGGAGAGCCTTTAAGCCTTAAATCATGGATTTCGTGAGTAAAATAAGGTTCAATGATGGTTCAAGCTTGTAATTAACTATTACAACATACTTAAACCTTGAACCATCGTTGAACCTCCTTTAACTCACCGAAATCGGTAATTTAATATTGCTGAACCATGGATCAAAAACTGAAGTTTGAATATTTAAGCTAGAGAATCAGCAATTTAGACTTACCACTCCAGAGGATGGACTGAGATTCTACATTTGTTCAGGCATTAGATTAGATACTGTAACATACTTTTACCTTGAAAGAACCATCGTTGAACCTCAGTAATTCCACCGAAATCAGCCAGTAAAAATTGTTGAACCACAACTAATTATAATTTTGGCGGATTCACACATGAAACTTAATAGTAGTTAATAATTGAAGAACTATTGTTTTAAAAAATAAAAATAATTTAATGAATGTTTCAAATGCATTAACTTATGATTCTGATTGTTAACGTATACAATAACTAAAGTAAAGTTTTTTAACATTCTTTTTGAAGAAAAAAAATGTTTACAATTTAAAGATGGTGTTCAGACAAGCTTCACATGAGGTGAGTCCTTTCACGTAAGGCCTGTCTGAATGAACAACCTCTGAGATTTTTGAAATGTCAATAATATACAGAACCAATAATATAAGTTCAGATAATGGTAAGGAAGCTCAGAAATCGATAATAAAGTTCTTTCAACGAGTTCACAGGGTGAGTTGTACAGATATTTAACTCAGGGTTCAGCAATTTTAACTCACTGACTTTGGCGAGTAACTAAAGTTAAACCATTGTTCAGGCATTAAATTGGCTACTATAACATACTTGAACCTTGAACCATCGCTGAGCCCCAGTAATTTCACCGAAATCAGCCAGTACAAATATTTGAACCACGGATCAAAATTTGAACCACGTTTGTACAACAGGTCCTAAGGTGTCTGTTATAGCTACCGTTGAAACTCATCATTGAAAACTTTAATTAATGATTTTGAGACGCTTTGAAACCAAATTCATCAAGGTAGTTCAATCATGATATAAATAAGAAGTCTTTTTATGCGGAAATTTAGGCCTACTTGGATTTGAATTATTTATTTTATTTCGTAAAGGTCTCCAAATCAATCAATGAGAACTTTTTTCTTCCATATTAAGTCGTTAAGAAAACAAAATCATTTACTATTTTGATTGAGAATTTAAACTTAAGACTTAATTAATATTTCTAGCCAAAAAAAAATATCAAATAGGCCCATCCTTCCACATAAAAAGATTATGAATATTTCACTGATCATAGGTAAGTTACCTAGTTCAATCCTTGAAATAGTAAAACTCAATTTTATGTGAAGAGCTGGACCAGAACAATTTATTTTGATTAGATTTCGCTTTCTTATATCGTCTCAAGATCAAAAGATCGATTTTTGCGATTCAATTGTGATTGCTAGAGTGAATTTAAAATATTTGACAGATAACGTATACACTATCACATTTATTTTGGGGAGTGAATGGAGTGTGTACACGGAAACTCATTCACGCTTGTGGAATCGAGCCCCAGTTCCATATTATTCAGCTGATAAATCCGCACTTAAATACAATGCAAAATACGCACACAAATTTGCAGATGTGGACTTGGCTTTAGTATTTTTTCTATTCAATGAACACATCCCTCGTATCTTATTTTCACCACGAACATAAAAAAAGTTCCCCACGGTCTTACTTTCAAACGTCAAAACAAACAAAAAATAGAAAATGCTTTTGCATTTGGAGAATTTTAATTAAAGTCTAGGAATTAATCGCTTTTTTTCGGGGAAAACTATATCTATAAATTCGATCCGTTTGCCATCAATAGCAATGGATATGGATGTGACCTCTACAATATGGCTCTTGGATCGCCCAGCAATAGCATCACATCACACGGAAGGAATGATTTGGGGTCGGATAAGCACCGTGATGCTATGGAGACAAGTCTTGGAATCGCTCCCTGTAGAATTTACTCATTGCAGGCATTTAATTGGCTCATTCGCTCGGCAACGGAAAGCGTTTGCCTGCATGACTTTATGTGGTAATTTGTGATTGTGACTTCGCTCAGTCAAATAATAGATTCTTTAGAAATTGAAAAGCTAGAAAATGGGGTAAGTGTCGGTTTTAAAGATCTTCAACTAAAAATATGTATATAATTTCTATTCCAAAATTTTCACTTTTTTGCAGATAAGTGACGGGTTTTGTTACATTTATATAATCACCCAAAGCTTACACGTATTTTTACAATCTTTTACCGATTTGATTTTCTATTTGCCTGCTCGTTCTCCACGCTTTGGCATCAACATTCGACAGAGTGATCACAAATGTTTGCATAGCTCCCATGTCTTTGGAGAGAATGGAACATTATTATTGGAATGGGTTTCATTAGGTACTCCGTATAGTGAAGTCCTTGAACTATACTTGAAAGGAATTTTTGATGTTTATTCCACTGAAGCATTCCGCGAAAGTGGCTACTAGCACAAATTCGTTGATAATGATCCAAAAGCAAATGCACCTCGGTTAAAATACCAAAAGAATCTCATGCCCATTTTCGATTTTAATTTTGTGGTCTGGAGGATACCTTTCGAGTGAGGCAAATCAAACTACTTGGTGTAACTAATAATCTCGACGAATTCACCCGTTGAGCGGAAAATTCTAATTTGGAATTAACTAACGCTGACTTATTCAACAGCAAATCTGCGAAGCAGAAACGCTGAGAGTATTAAGATTGATTGCAGATGTTTTTTGAAAGTGTATTAACATACCATTTAGGCTCCCCAAACCAAAGCGAAATTATAGTGAATCATTCGCAACGACAGTTTTTTGTTGTTGTTAAGCATTGTGTGTATCATATTTTGTATTGTTGCGAATGATTCGCTATGATTTCTTATCCGAAAAATAATATTTGTAAACACTGTAAAGTATAAAGTTATTTTATAACTCATTAATTTATTGAATATTATAATAATAAATAATCATAATAATAATGATTTCGCTTTGGTTTGGGAGAGAATTTAAAATTTGTTTTCTATCAATAAAAATAAAGATAAACAAAAAGGTGCCATTTTTGTTCTTTTTAAAACAATTCAATTGACCAGTGTATAATGGTAATTGAAGAGTGTTCCGGACTGAAATGGTGATTTCATGAAGAAGATTGCGAAGCGTGTACTTATCCGATCAATGCGATTAAGGTGTCTATGGACAGATAAACTTATTCTCTATGCCATCATTGGAAAAAAAATTTAATTTTGTGCTTTAGATTTTGGCAAACGCCTCTAAGAAATCGAGAAAATGGATAAAATGGCTGTTTTTCAAAGCAAATGTAGCCTACACTATAGCATTTTTTGCAAAAAAATGTTTAATAACATAAAATTTCATTTTTTATTATGCCACTATTGGAGAAAATGTTTAATTTTGTACCTAATAAAAATTTTAATAATGCAACATAAAAATGCTTGTGAATTTTGAAAAAAGTCAATTTTTTATACCTAACGGTATTTTTTTGACAATTTTTTTTGCAGTGGATATAAATTCAATATATTTTTCATGATTTTCATTAATTATGTAATCATAATTGTATCATTTGATATTGAAATTTTTAATTCTTAAAATGCACTTTTTCACAGAAAATTTATGTAAATTTAGATAGTATCCTTATGCAAGTATTGCATAACCGATATTAAAGAAAAATAATTTCATTCCATCCTACTAAGCAATCAAGAAAAGCTTGTCCGACCAGCTGACTTGTAAATTTTTGGACCTAAGCTGTCCATTGGTTGGTATCATGTTTTTCAAATAGATAAGATAGAAAAACTTACGGTCACCTCTCGGGCTATAATTCAAAAACAATAATAATAATTATTATTATTTTTGTATTTACATGGTGTACTGTCGGCTCGGCAATGCACGCACGATCACTTTCATGTCTGATCTACAACTGACCTATATCTTGATCGTACATGCACATTCTAACTTATTTCAAAAACCATTTCCAATTCGAGCAAAGATTTCAAAAAATTGTCTCAAAAAACTATTTTCGTCTTTTTTCGAATTTCAATAAGAATATGATGATACTAGTTCTATGGGAAAATTTTTCGAAATTTTTGTTTAAATTGGAAATGTTTTTTAAAATAACCTAGAAGGTTTAAATAAAGTCTAAAAACCGCTTCAACCATCAAAATCCACCAAGTAGTTTTGAAATGACAACGCTTTGTATTTAACACTTGCAAGAAATTTATATGAAATTCTTGCAAGTGCTGGATACAAAACGTTGCCATTTCAAAACTACTTGCCGGATTTTAATTATTGAAACGGTTCTTAGTCTTAATTAAGGTATTCTAACTTATTTCAAAAACCATTTCCAATTCGAGCAAAGATTTCAAATTTCGTATACATACATTTATTGCAACGTTGGCCAAATGTGATGAACTTCTGTGGTTGTTGTTTTATATGGCTTCAGAATGATCTTTGTTCGTTCGGTGTTTTACGTTCGAGGCTCTGGTGATCAAAATAAATCGACTGAAAGCTGTGTAGGACGAAATGGTTTTCAGTTAATCATCGTAAGGATTGAACAACATCATTGGAGGTTCGGTTGCCTTCAAAATAAGATCACTAAACTTCTTTACACGCCTGGAAAGGCAATTGTATTTCAGAACATTTGATTTCAATGTTGGGGAAATCCAACAAATAAACTTCCAATGGATCCTTCTTCAGCAGTTTTCCACTTGGCCAGCTACCCCAAACGTTTCTGTCCAGCCCTTCCTTTCCTGATGCGCTCCTTCAACACAAACAATGCTGGATTTGCCTGATCTTAGCCATTGCCTGTTGGATGAGCGTCTTGCATCCAGGGAACCAGTTTCCATAGGCAGAATTCAAATTATACGCCGAATAAATCATTGGCAATCAGGACACCAGTAGACGAAGGATAATTAGACATTTTATTTATTATTTTAACATATTATTTGTTTTTTTTAGACGCACTGAAGAAAAATATCACCGAGTTTGGAAAAAAAAATCGAACTGTCAAAACAAAACAAACTCACCGCGTTAAATTGTTGTTGCAATTCACATCTATTCATCGACACGAGTGAAATTACAAAAACAACAATGTAAACAAATGGGTTTTGGGGGGTGAAACGTACGAAAGTTTCCCATCTTTATTTGTTTATCTATGCTTTTTATGCACATCTGTAATACCTCAATTGAAAGAAATCCAACCTACGGACTTATCTTGGAATAATATGATCTGGCCCCCAGCGCTCTTTCACATTTTCCATTCGATCGACCTCATCACTTTAATAAAGTTTTGCATCCAAATGCATTTGTCTCATCTGTCCTGGTGAGTGCAATTTTTAGTAGATGTTCTGCCGTAAGCTTTATCGATATTACACACCTATATTTGTTTCTTTTTTATTGCCAATCGAACAACAACAACATTTGCATGTTATTGCAATCGAGGATCATTCACAATATTAAATCGAATTTGATGCTCTACCTAGTTAATTTTTAAACCAATAATAAGCTTTATCATATTTCACAACCAAACTGTTCCGATTCAAAGCGAAAAATAAAATTATTAATTTTGAAAATTAAGAAAAAAAAAGCAATCTAAAAAAAAAGAAATTTTAAAACCAAAAAACTCAACCCCACAATAATTGAGCCCAATTAAAATGGATTATTCATGCGCAAATAACAATAACTGTACTATTAGCATAAAAACTAATGAATGGGTGATTTGTAAGGGTATTTGTGGCAAAGTAATCCATCCTATATGTGCTGGCCTAAGTAGAAGCGCTAAGCCTCATCTAGCAGAATTTTCCTTGCATTTCAACTTTTATTGCGAAGAATGTAGGAATATCACACTTTCTCATTTAATGCTTGCACTAAAATGTAACAATGAACGAGTCAGCGAATTGGCAGGTGATATAGCTGAGCTCAAGAAGAGTTTGCGGCAGAGTTTTAGTAGATCTGATGAACTAATGGCCGAAAATAACGACTCCACCTCCAGAACCCTCGAAAATCACCAAATGGGTCTTAAATCACAACTTTCCAATATTGAATTACTTCTAAAGAAGAACTTCCGAACATTTTCCGAAAGTCTTGATAACTTTTGTTCAATTTCCAACAATTTTAATACCCAGCTGACGAAGATTACCAACTCTATTACGGCTCTCAAATCTTCACATGCACCAACTATTGGTTTAATCAACAACATTGAAGATAGCTGTTCAAGGATTGCTGAATCTTTAAACGATCAATCAATTGTACTCTCAACTATTGATGCGGATTATACAGCGACTAAAAATAGAATTACCAATGACTCCATAATACTTGCCGACGTCTTAATCAAAGAATCCGCTGCCATTCGTTCCGCTTTATCTGAGATCTCTGATGAGATGAGACTGATCTCTAGCAATAATAACTTAGCATCACACGACCCCGACACTCGCAACAATAAAACGCTACAGTTTGAACTAGAAGATCTTGGGAACTGTAGCGAGCTAACCAACATAAACTCAACTGCTCCACAAGATTGTACGCCTTCATCATCTGCTCCATCAACATGTACTTCTACTATAATAATTCATTATTTGCCGAACTTCATAATTTGGATATCCCTGCTGAGCATTCAAATATCAGCTTGTCTACAGATACAATCACAAAATTTGGAACTTTATGGACAAAACTTGAATGGGACAACCGCCTTGCACGTCTTCATAAATCTACCATCAAGTCTTCCTCTTCTTTTTTTCTGAGTTGCGCTCCAAGAATTGCTAATATATCCTGGCTTCAACGACTATTCAGTAAGAAATATAGTATAACCGACGTAGTTGTCCAACCAGTATCGAAAAGATTCCCATCGTTCAAAATTGAGATTCCAATTAAATATGAATGGCTCTTTCTCAATCCATCCAACAGTATTCTCAAACTTGATGGTATATCTATACAACCATGGATTCATCGATCATCTCATCATTTTTATTGTAAGCCTACATCTAAGTTTCTTACTCCATCTTCTCCTCCCCTATATTCAGATGCTCCTAGTACATCCATCAATAGAAAAGTATCATTTGATCTACCGCAACACTCTAATCCCTCTACTTCTAAATACCCCAATTTCAGCCACTCTCACACTCTGAATCCATCACAAAAATTGAGTTCCCTTAATCCTACAAATAGCCCAAGTACTTTTTTTAATCAAAATTTCAATTCTCCCTCGACCTCACATCACATTCTTGCTAGCAATAAGTTATCCAAAACATCGCCCACATTCCTTGATCCCCTTAATGACCCAATTGTTAAAATAACGAGAAAATTCGCCGATCTAAACGACGACGGCCGATACGTTCTCTCTCGCCTCCGAGACCATCGCATTTACGAAAACGTGCGCTTGTATCTGGCATATCTTCATGATAAGCATGATTCTATATGTATTGATGGCGTGACTAGAAGCAACTTAATGGTATCCATTCATCAAGAAGGTCTTCCAACCGATACTAGTGAGCTCCTGAGAATATTTACTCTATTCCAAAAAAATTTTAATCTGACTCCCTCTGATGTTGAAAAAGATCTATCCACTTTTGCTTCATTCGTTGATTCTAAGCAGCTTTCGAAACCTAATAAAAATCGTTCCTAACCATCTTAATTCAAACCTTAATAAACCCCATTTCCTATCCATCTACTATCAAAATGTAAGGGGTTTACGAACTAAAAGCTCTGACGTGTACTTCCCAAAAACTTCCTCACGATATATTTGCTCTCACTGAAACTAATCTTACCCCTGATTTTCATAGCACTGAATTTTTCACCTCTGATTTTAATGTATATCGAAAAGATATTTCAGTTTCCGAAGCGAGTCTTTATGTAGATCCCTCCACCTCTAGTCGTGGCTTTCTCTTAGCACTTCATTCCAACCTTGATTCTTCTCTTTTAAACATCCCTAATACATCTACCTTGGAGCTTATCTGCGTAAAAGTGTCTCTACCCAACCGTTTCCTTTACATTTTGTGCTGTTACATACCACCCGCCCAGCCAACAAATGTATATCAACTCTTTGTTGATGCAACTGATTACATCGTTGAGCTAACAAACCCCGAAGATGATGTCCTGATTATTGGTGATTTCAATCTACCAAGACTTATCTGGGAAGTATCAGATGATGAGCTCTATTTCGTTTCGTCCAATGCTATCTCTGAAAAGGAAATCCTTTTTACTGATCGTCTTCTTTCTTCAAACCTCAATCAGATGAGTAGTGTACAAAATTGTTTATTAAGGCAATTAGATTTGATTTTCTCATCCGATGCGCATAACACCGATGTCATACAAAGTTCTCATCTTCTATCCAGACTCGACAATTATCACCCCCCCTTTCTCTTACTTTTGCTTTTGAATGCGATAAAATCTTACCATTCCCCATCACATCGCAAATTTTTGATTTTCGTAAAGCAGATTTCAATAAACTTAATAATATTTTTGAAAATATCGATTTTGATTTTATTTCCAACGAATCTAGCATTGACGTTAAGATTGCAACCTTCTATGCTCTCATCCAAAAATGTTTTTCACAATCCATTCCATTGTCGTCTAAAAAACATTTTTCTTCCTCACCTCCCTGGTATAATAAGGAACTGCGCTCTCTCAGGAACAAGAGGAACAAACTCTGGAAAAAATATGTCAGGTGGAAATCAAACGAAGACTTCTTTAATTATGTCTCAGCTCATAACAACTTCTCCTACTTGAGTGAATCACTTTACTCCAATTACCTCATCCAAACTCAATCTGATTTAATCTCGAATCCCAAACATTTTTTTCAATTTATAAATTCAAAAAGAAAATCCGATGGCTATCCTTCATCATTTAAATACTCTGATACATCATCAACCGATCCAAAAACTATATCAAATCTTTTTGCTGATTTCTTTGGACAAGCTTTTTCCCCCATTAACTCTGATGTTGATCCTAGCTACTTCAGCTATATGAACGGCTGCTCCCAAACCTCCCTAACATCCATAAGCATCCCTGTATCATCAGTAATTAATAAAATCCGCCTGCTTAATGACGATTTTTCTTCAGGCCCTGATGGGATTCCTGCTGCAGTTCTTAAAAAATGCGTTTCTTATTTAGCACAACCACTCACTGCTCTTTTTCAGCTCTCAAGGCTTATTCCCCAAAGTATGGAAGGAATCCTTCATTATCCCTGTTCATAAAAAAGGATGTAAAAACGATATCTCAAACTATAGACCCATTGCCAAACTTTCCTGTATACCTAAACTGTTTGAGAGTATTATTTATGATACCTTGCTTCTTCATTGTAGTTCCCTTTTCTCTATTAAACAACATGGTTTTCTTAAGGGTAGATCAACAACCACCAATCTTACCGAATTCGTGTCCAATACCTTATGTGCCCTTGAAGCTGGCAATGAAGTTGATGCAATAGCAACCGATTTTAGTAAAGCATTTGACAAAGTCTCTCTTAGGGTAATCATTTTTAAACTTAAAGCTTATGGATTTCTATCATTATTTCGATACCTTCCCGTAAGAATGTATTAAGCGACATTTTCAAAGTTTTAAATTAAAATTTAAAAAAACCTCTTGATTAGTTTTTCTTGTGTGTATTTTTTTGTTATAAACAGATTTTTAAAGGGATTTTGAGTTGAAAAACCTGTGCCAAATCTTTTTATTCCATTAAATACACAAATAAATAGCTGAACAAGAGCTTTTTTTTGATGCCTTTCAATTTGTTTAAATGTCGCTTAATACATTCTTGCGGGAAGGTATCGATTTATATCTTGGCTTCAGTCTTATCTCAACGACCGTCAGTATACAGTCCTATTTAGATCATGTATTTCGAAACCTATCTGCTCAACATCTGGTGTCCCACAAGGAAGTCATTTAGGTCCCTTAATTTTTTTGCTTGCTATTAATGATGTTGAACTTGTACTTGTTGGATCTGAGCTTCAGATTTATGCTGATGACATGCGCATTTCTAAGCATATAATATGCTTGGCTGATGCTCAATTACTTCAAACAGACCTAAATAATTTCTCTACCTGGTGACAACATAACTTTCTTGAACTGAATGTGAATAAATGTCAAGCCATTACTTACTCTCGCAAGCGCCCTACCTTGTTACAGCGTAAATATTATTTCATTAATAACGAACCTATTCCCATCGTCACTTCCATTCGCGACTTAGGTGTTGTTTGCGATAACCAACTCAATTTTCGTGCCCATTATGAACACATTATCAATAGAGCTAATTCTACTCTTGGATTTGTCAAACGCTGGTCCAAAGAATTCTCAGATCCCTATGTCACTAAGTCTTTGTACATAACCTTTGTTAGACCTCTTCTTGAATATGCCTCTCAGGTCTGGTCACCTTACCATCATGTCCATATTCAACGGATAGAAGCTATTCAACGAAGATTTATTCGTTTTGCTTTGCGTGGCCTTTGTTGGGATGACCCACACATTCTTCCTCATTATGAAAACCGCTTAAAATTAATCAATCTTCAAACATTATGTAAAAGTCGTGATAGTGCTGACATTCTTTTTGTACACCAGCTTTTGACTGGAGGCATTGACAACTCTGAACACTAACATCCGTCCTCTCTGAGGTCAATACCACTATTCTCTATCCCCTTCCACCGTACCGAGTACGGTAAAAACGAACATGTTTCAAGAATGCTTCAAAAAGTAAACAACTCCACCGTCTTTGATTTAAACCTTTCTAAAACCTCCCTTAAATTAAAACTTGCACTCTCCCCATAATCCTTCTCTCATCCTGCTCATTAAATCTTTTTATTTTTAATTTAGTCTTAAGTACTCTATATTGTTTTAGATTTAAGTTATTTATATTTTTATATTTTTATATATGCTTGTATTAAGCTAAATTAAATTAAATTAAATTAAATTAAATTAACTTATTAATTATTTACTTATGTGTTTGCGTTGTTATAAATTGCCTTCCAATATACGACATTAATAGTTTTATTAAGGAAAATCAAAACCATCCAAGGGCTTTGAGATAATTGAAAATACATATGTACTCCTATTCTACTTCACAGCCTTAGGTGCCAGTTATAGATATAATAATTGAAACTCATCATTGAAAACTTTAATGATTGATTTTGAGATGTTTAGAAAGCGAAATTGTTCATTTTTTTGATGGACGATTAAAGCTCAAGACTTAATTAATATTTCTAGTCAAAAAAAATTCAAATAGGCCCAACTTTCCACAAAAATTGACTTTTGATTTTTCAATGATCATTGGTAAGGTAGTTCAATCATTGAAATAAGAAAAGTCTTTTTATGTAGAAAGTTGGGCCTATTTGAATTATTTTTTTGTCTAAAAATATTAACTAAGTCTTAAGCTTTATTTGTCCATCTAAATAATAACTGATTTTACTTCTTAAACGTCTCAAAATCGAACATTAAATTTTCAATGATGAGTTTCAATGATAGCTATAACTGGCGCCTTACTCTTAAAAACTACACTAGTCAACGAAATTAAAGGAACAATTTTTTTTTCAATTTTTGTTAATGTTTTTTGAAGAACTGCATCTTTGTGACGAGTGGTCGTATTGAGTTGAAACAAAAAGCATTTTACAGCTTTATATTTTTGTTTCCAGATTTGCTTGCAAAAGAATTTTCTTGAAGTATACCGTTATTGCGTTATTGCAAAAAATGAGACGAGACAAAAAAATTATAATTTTTATTTTTTTGAAGGTCCTCATTTGTATGGACAAATTGTTTTGAGTCAATTAAATGTAATGATCAGATATCTTGTTTACTTAGCTTCAATTAATTTTTTTTTGTTGTCGTACGATTTTTTTGGTATGATTTATCTGACTTTAAATGGAAAAAGATATTTTTAGCCTTGATTACTAATATCTCAGCAGATAATAACGTTATAAAAAATTCAAAAACAGTTTTGGGAATTTGAGGAAGCGTTTTGCAAGATGTTTTGAAGATTTTGTAGAATTAATTTTTTCTTACCATTCACCGTTAGTTTAAAAAAGTACTAAAATCCGACTTTTTTGTGGTCTTTTCGTAAATTTTTTTGTTGTGCAAATATTGATTGCATGGCTTGCATTGGTATGCAAATTTTTAGACTTTTAAGGCATCACTATTCTTGTAAATTTTCAAATTGATTAATCGAACCATTTTCCTCACCAAAACTTCAAAGTCTTACAAACCATGTAAAGGAACAAAGTGTCTTGTTCCTAAACAATGCGTAGTCGTCATCACAATGACAAGAAAACTACAATTCCAGTAGATTTTTTTCACAGTTTTGCATTTGTTAGTTATTTTTTGACTTTAAATGAAGTAAAAAGTAAATTTTTCCAAGAAAAAAAATAAAAAAAAATTCAAGTTTTTTTGTTTGAAATTAATTTTTTTTTTAATAATAATAACAGCCCTATTATTGGCACGATTCAAAACTAGTTTCAATGTAAAACTAGTTCTATAGGGGTTTCGAGTAGCAGATTTTAAACATATTGGTGTTATTGAAACAAAAATTGACATCTAAAACTCTGATTTCGAGTCTTAGATGTCAATTTTTGTTTGAATAACACCAATATGTTCAAAACCTGAAACTCAAAACCCTTATAGAACTAGTTTTACATTAAATCTAGTTTTGAATCCTGCCAAGAATAGGTCTGTAACTGTTTTCCTTTAATTTCTGACAACTATCTAAGCCATTATCTCGATTCCCTTATCAGAAACCAATTATTTTTTCATTTGGTGATTTTTATCGTAGAAAATTGGTCTACTTAACAAAATGATCTCAAATATTGTCATTATAGCCTATTGAATAGACCTTTTAAAAAAGAACAATTACGTGCAAGGGTTTTTATTATTGAATATGTTTGTTTGGCCCATAAGCGGGCTTAAAACCGAAAATGCTACTGAATTCACCCATGCGTTTCTGAGAGAATGGTCACACTGGCCACTTTTCAGTATTTTTGGTATAACTCGAAAACTAAGCCGAATTTGACAGTTTTACATTTAATACTTTTTGTTCAAAATTAAATTTTAAATCGAAATGGATAGTTTGGAAAATTTCTTAAAAAAATTTAAGCAGGAAAAGTAAACAAAAACCAACATAAAAAAAATCGTAAAATCAAAGATTTTTAAATTTTTTTCTTAATTGTGCATAACTTTCGGAGCAAAGATACGCTCAAGACATGCATGAACAAAGTAAACTGGAGTCTTACGGCTTTAATATGACATGTTAGAAAAGCCATATTATTTGAAAATTGACAGAGATATAGCCATTCAAACTTTTCCATTTCTTATCATTTTTTGAAGTTTTTGCCCGAAAGCCTTTTTTTTGGTACTTTATGACAAATCTAACGTTCCTAGCACCTAGTACCAAATCTTATTATTTAATTATTATTTCGGAATCACGTAATCTCTCAAACATATAATAATGAATTAAATGAAAACACCATTAATTTGAGATTACAAATTTAAAATTTTTTTAAAATTTATTTATTTATTTAAATCTTATTTTAATCGGACCAGCCGTTCGGTCTGTAGGTCTGAAAGCATATACAAACAGCCGAAAAACGAAATTGCAAACTTACATCATTTTTATAAATTCTCTATAGTTCTAATGTCATATTTTATCAAAATTTTGATTTCGAACATTTTTGCGAAAGTGAAATTTGCAATATTGTACCGAAAAAGGGACTTTCGGCCCAAAACTGCGAAAAATTATAAGAAATGATAAGGTTTGAAAGGGAATATCTCTATCAATTTAGAACAGATATTAATTTTAGAACATTAAGGCCTTTAGTCTCTACTTTATTTTGTCCGTGCATGACTTGACCCTATCTTTGCTTCAAAAAAAGTTATTCACAATCTATTAAAAAATTTAGATATCCTTGATTTTTTGATTTTGTTTAGGTCGGTTTTTGTTAACTTTTCCTGCTTAGACTTTTTCGTAAAATTTTTGTAAATTTAATTTTGAACAAAAAGTATTAAATGTAAAATTGTCAAATTCGGCTTAGTTTTCGAGTTATACCAAAAATACTGAAAAGTGGCCAGTGTGACCATTCTCTCAGAAACGCATGGGTGAATTCAGTAGCATTTTCGGTTTTAAGCATGCTTATGGGCCAAACAAACATATTCAATAATAAAAACCCTTGCACGTAATTGTTCCTTTATACCCCTCATTTTCCGGTCTATTCAATAGGCTTTTAATGTTCAATGAACAAACAAAAAAAAAATCATTTTATAAAAAAAACAACTAGGTAATGTTTCAAATATTTTTATTGTGTAGCTATGTAATTGCATTGATATATCATGTTATTAAATGTTGGACGATGTTAATCTTTCAACTTAATTTACTTTGTTGGTTTTATACAACCCAACCAAAGGTTTGACCGTAACTCCGTTCATAGTGATTATATCGTCAATGAACAACGAAAATCACAGAGCAAAAGAATATAAAATAAAATGCATGAAAAAGTCATTCGTTCTTGTTCTTGTGATTCATGACTATATCAGGGTGTTTTGCATAAGGTGCTTAGACACGAGGATGTGAATTTGTAGACGAAACTTGAAATGCTCTTTATTTGCTTTTGATTATATTATTTACAATTAAAAAATTGATTCAAGTCATTAGCCAATTTTTGAGAAAATTTAAGAGAAAATTTTATAAATTCGAAGAAACCCTTGGCACCATAGTTGATACGTGGTGCTATAACGCCTTTGTTCGAATCCAGTTCGTTCCACCTAAAATTTAGTTTTCAATTAGACTTAGCAGACAGTTCACAATGCACCAACAAATGGTCTAAGTGTGTCAGTTTTCGCGACTGACAGCCACTTCAACCTAGCAGACAATTATTATTGGTTCTTTCCATTCTTGCATCCATTGTCAGGGTCCCACGTTGGGCGCCGCCTAATTGTGTATATTGCCACAAGTCTTTGGCTCTCCACTAGCTGTCATGAACTACGTTTTTTTGTTTGTTTTAAGATTTAAGGCAAAATCAAAGCGAATTTAACCATTCACTCACGTTGTCCATCGATGCAAAGGTACATTGGCGCACAGACCGATACTTTTTTTCCCTAATCCAGAATCGATGTTAAGGTTTCATTTAAACCTCTGTTTTTATATATGAAACCAATACTTGCCCTATATATTGCAGCTGAAAAAAAAACATGAATTGATCATTTTAATATTACTCCTGTGGAGTATTCCAAGTTCGTGGTTGGAGATGCTTTATTTCTATAATACAATGGAACACGTATTGATTACTACCTCATAAAAACATTTTAGGGTTTTTTTTTTTTGGTAGGTAACCGAAAAAATAAAACAAGAAGTCGTTATATATTTATATTACCTATCCACAATAAGTAGGGTATGTTGTGTGTATGCGTACTCAAAAAAAAATAAAATGGAGTTGCTCTAATGCTTTATCGGTTCTCTCCATAGGTATACTTTATTGTTTTGCACGTAGTTGTTATCTATACTGAGGAGAGTACATGAGTTTTATGTGATTATAACAAGTGAAATGGGTATTAGGTACTCTGGCATAAAAAACATGTCCCGAAATTAATAGTCTTAGCCTAACTTAAACAGGTGAAAATCCAAAACGAGAATTCAGTAACTTGTCGATTAGGGAAAGGGTGTCCAATCGTGGACCTTTAAAAAAAGAGAACATATATACTTTCCAAAGCTATAAAAAGAGAACTTCTTAAATTAAAAAAAAAAAAATAATGAGAGCAAAAAAGAGAACATAGGAAAATTAAAACAAAAATCTTTTTAACAAAAAACTTTGTTCTTTTCTTCTTTTTGGCCGAACGAAACGCCAATTTGTAGGACTAAAGGCCATAAAAAGCTATTTTGAATCAATAATTCAACAAGTCCAATCCTTAATGCTAAGTCTTCTACTTGGCTGATTTATTTCAGTAGTATATAGAATTTGTATTATAAGACCTTCTTATATAGAAACTATGCCTGGCCCCGGGCAAACAAAACTTCCAGCTTAATGATTAGGAATTCTAATCTTGTTGGATATAGTTTACAGTGGATTTTCGTTGAAAAATTCATGTAAGTTGAACTGAACTTAAAACAAATTGCGTCTGACAAAGCCCTCACTATGTCACTGATGAGTTCAAGTGAGTAAGCCGAACGAAACGCCAATTTGTAGGACTAAAGGCCATAAAAAGCTATTTTGAATCAAAAATTTCTTAATATTATAGAGTAATAATACCGATATCTATAAGGTCTGATATAAATACAAAATTCTGTTCTTTGAATTTATTCTTTATTAAAATAACATTTAGCTCAAAAAAAAATTAAAAAAAAAATTAATACAAACTTTCTTAGCCAGAAGTTTTTTTTTCCGTGGGTAGGTGCAAAACCTGCATAAGGCTCTATGAGGACCGGAAAACGCGTGCTCATAGAAGTGTGAAATTCTTACTACACTAAAACCACCTCTACTTCCCGATTGCAACTAAGTTGAAACTTGAAACTTATCTAGCAATTTATTTTTAACGAAGTTAAGTAACGTGTTGCAGGTAACTTTCCGGTGAAAGTTTCTGCTTATTCCGCGATTTTAAAGCGGTTTTGTGTTCACCGCACCAAGTCGGAAGGTTTTGTTCTTCACAGACGGCGTACTTAATGCGACTCGTCAAGAATGTCAATAATCGTTGGATTAGCGTGATCTTATAGCCGATTTCTATGTTTTCGCGCGAAACTCTTTATTTCGTCTCGAACCGTTGGAATCCCGAGATCCCTGTGAAGATCTTCATTTCTTATATACCATGGTGCATTTACAAATGATCTAAGCAATTTATTATAACCGCAGAGTTGTATACCGTAATTCCAGACAGGTTTAAGTACCTGCCTGTATAAAATCAACTTATTATCAATACTAAGCTTGGAATATTTACCGAGTAGCCAGTTCATATCTCTTAATTTACTTTTTAATTCTTCGCATTTCTTTTTCACGTGCGGCTTCCATTTTAATTTGGCTTCTAGAGTCATGCCCAGATATTTTGCCTCATTCGCAAATGGTACACGACCGGTATTAAGAAAGACGGGCAGTCTATTTATTTTTGTATGCGTAAAGTCCACGTGGACTGACTCTTTTGTTCATTGAGCGCTATTCGCCATGTTTTTGTCCACTCATTAACATTATTAAGAGCATTTTGTAATTTAATCGTAGCTTCGTTAATCGTTATCATCAGCAACGTTGCTGCGATAGTGTCTTCTGTTTGAGGTATATCACGTGTAAATAGAAGGTACAGAACTGGACCTAAACCTACCTTGTGGTACCCCAGCCACTATTTCTTTGAAATTAGAATATTCATTTCCGTGTCTTACACGAAAAAGTCTGTTTTCTAGATATTCGTTTAGAATTTTATAAAGTCCTTCAGGTAGAACTTGTCTTAGGCCGTGTGCCAATTGCGTTAAAATCCTGGGGCGGAATCGCGTAAGGCGATAGTTGATTGTTGATCATCAAAATTAAAGATTTTGCTCCACGTAAGGTGATTATCCAATTGACTATCACTTTTTTGCTATGGTTTGTTGGTGACAGCTATTTAGGTGTCACTTTCATACATTTTGTTCAATTTTTTTGGGCAAGATAAGTTGTGTTAGCTTCAGCTCCACTAAAAATTGAAAGTTTAGTGAAAAAAAGTGAAAAATATATCAAAGTTAATATAAATATATAAAATTAAGGGAACAGTAATGTATACTTCAATGCAAATTTTCTTTGAGGCGAAGAGAAGAAGAAATGATTTCAGAAAAGTTCAATTGCTGAGAAGCAACTTAAGGAATAAAATAGGACCTCGCCAGCTCGGGATGTTATTCCATGTAAAAGGAGATCATTTTTATTTGCTGTTTTGTGGCAGTCCTTAACGAAAACAAACATTTTTCTTAATTTATATTATAACTATTGCAAGGTATGTATACCTACATTTTAACAGGAACAATATTTTCAGCACAATTGAAATTAATTTTCACAACAAAACACAACAGCTGATCAAAATGACACTTATGCCTGTGAAATTTTCACCAAGTTTCCCAAACTTGGTAAGTAAGAAAAGTTGATGATCAAAATTGACTATCAAAACAGTGACAGTCAACTATCGCCTTACGCGATTTCACCCCTGGTTAAATTTGATCCCATGGCTTAATTTTGACATTTTTGAGGTGAATATAGACGTCAAAATTTAACCTGCTCAGGAGCTCGTTAAAATTTTAGCCGGTGGTTAAATTTTGACATGTCTATGCTCATGAAGAAGTGAGGGAGATGAATGTAGATAAATATTTTATTTTGCTATCATGAAGTCATGAATCCTATCGGGAAAGATGAAAAATGAAAAAAAAACTAAAATTAAATGAAAGGACTAAGAAATATAGACAAAGACCTTAAAATAAATGTAAGTATGCACTCAAGAAGAAGTTTGAATAACTTGTGATGAATCCTTGAAAATGCAAAAGAATCAATAAAATTTATTGAAAATACTTTTTCAGATAATTCATTCATTTTGCAAACTGAATTGTTTGCGAACTATCATTACTGAAAAAAATGCAACAACAAAACTAATGGAAAGTGAATATTAAAAAAAGAATCCCATTAAATCCAATTGACACAGCAAAAACCTTAAATTTTACTCACCCCTATAAAAAGGGATAACATTTAACTGGGATCAAATTTAATCTGAATTTTAACGCAACTGGCACACGGCCTTAATTTGAATTTGAGGCATTCGTGCCACACCTTGTCAAACGCTTGCGACACATCCAAAAAGACCGTCGAACAAATTTTCTTTTCTTCAAGAGATCCTTAGCCAGAAGTGAAATAAATCTCATCACTGATGGTACTTTATCATTATTCTTTCTTATAATTTTGTCTTATAGTACCTATGGTTTAAATTTTAAAGAAAATTTCTCTTTTATTATAAACTGCGTAACAGAGATTGCAATCAATCCTCAAGCATTTAAGATAGCGCTTGCTTAGTATAGTTGAAACTTTGAACATCTTTTATCAATAATTTTTGATTTTTGACTCCCTACCATGTAATTTTTTTTTTTTAATTTCATTTAAGAAAAATATGACATTTTCGAGGTTAATATTCTTTTTTAAAAAATACTTAACGATTTTTGATATAAAATACTAAACGATTTTTGATTTTTATGTCTGAAGCAGTAAAAATCGAAGTGATTTTTATATACAAAGATAAAATAAATAAAATTTTATCGAGATTAAATGAAATTGACCTCCATAAAAAAGAAAAAAAAGAATAGATCCTTAAAGAAAAAGAAAGTATAAAAAAGATTGGAACAAAAAAATAGAATATGTTCTCTTCTAAAAAGATACGAAGGGAAGAGCGTTCTAAGTAATTTTTTGTTCAGATCAGTATACGTTTTATCTATGGCGTATGTGTAATGGTAACCTTATCTCATTGTGATCACTTAATTTGATCAAATTCACTCTTAGAAAGCCTTTAAAAATACCAATTCAAAAAGTGATTAATCTTGAAAGAGTGAACATGTCTGGTTTGTATCACTTCACTATATCGAGCGTCTACTGTAAAATAAAATTACTATTTCCGTATGCGTATTTCCCGAAAAAAGGAATTCTTAATTTTATTTGGAGCTATCTTTTTTTTTTTTTTGATTTTTTAATGGCAATTATCCATGACTTTTGGAACACTCTGTATATGTGTTTCATGTGAATTAAACTTTTGTTTGTGAAAAATCAATAGTTTCTCGTTCTTCTTAGTGAACTTTATAACCAAGAAAAATTTAGCTATTTGCTGCGCTTATTGCTCATGTTATATTCCAGCTTTAAAAGCCTCTGTTTTATTCCATTAAAGCATGATTTCAGCCTATATGTTTGCTCCATAAGAAGTTATGCGCAATTTAGTAAAAAATTGTGAAGTCTTTAGTTTCTCGATTTTGTTGTTTGGTTTTCGTTTCAAACATGACATTAAGATGATAGAGAACTCCAAAAAAGTGGATGGTACAATACTGTCTGTCCCTCTGTCTATTCGTCTACAGCCTAAGCGGCTCGATCGATTTCTTCAAACGTGGTACATAGTGGTTTTTGGCAGTGGCGGATCCAGAGGGGGGGCTATAGGGGCTGGAGCCCCCCCACGGCTGATTCGGAAGAAAGTTAGACAAACAAAACTACGATGTGGCTACAAAATTTACATGTGAGCTGTGTTTTGCCAAGCCCTAGGAAAATTGAATGAGTTTTTGGGCTGAACCCTATTATATGCAAGCTGTTGTTTTTTTTGAAGCCCCAAGAGAATTGGATGAAAAAAGACGATTATATAAAATATACCTACGTAGGCTTTATTTATTCCAAGCCTTAAAGGTATAAGACAAAAAGGCTTGGGGCTAAGCCTTTACGAAGCGTTTTCCTAAGCATGCAAGGGAATCAGATGAAAACTATAGCATACTGTTAGGGCTAACAAATTTGCATAATAGCTGTGTTTTCCAGGCATTAAGGAAATCCAACGAAAGTAAGAGGCAAGAGCTAAACAATTTGCATGGAAGCTGTTGTTTATTACTGAGGTCCAGGGAAAAAATGTAGGTTTTTTCTAAGATCCTAAAGAATCGGACTAAACAAATAACAAGTTTGGGGCTAGTAAGTATGCATACCTAAATGCTGTATTTTTTTGTTCAAGCCCTTATATTGAAACTAGTGAGGTTGACTTTCATGCTATTATATTTACCTAGATTGCCTTGGGTATCGGTATTTCTTGAAGATCACATTAAGCTTGACAAAACGAATAAATGTTGGCTTTTTCTTAAACTCCTCTTTATATTTTTCGGACCTAGCTAAGCCCACATAACTTTTGGGGCTTAAGTTTAAAAACTCAGTTTCCGGTGTAAGAAATCACCCTGATTACAGAATCCGACGAATGAGTCACGCCCAATTTTGACATTTTTTTTCATAGTAAAAATGTCAAAATTCAGTCTGATTTGCTCCGCAGTTCATTCGACGGATGCTGTAGGTAATCGGGCTGAATAACTTTGATATGGATAGTTTGCATGATTACATCAAAATATTGTTTTAGTTTAGAAATTAAAGCTTATGTTTTTATTTCAGATTGTTTCCATGTGCCGAAGGATATTTTGACGATGTAAAGACTGCTTTAAGACGAAGCGATTTTTCATCATATAGTTTCTCTTTTGATTTCCATTAACGAAAGATTAGAGAGCTCTTCCCGCGAACAATATTCATTAAATGAAATAAGAAAGAATTTCAATTCACTTCGAACTCATTTTCTTAATGTAAAAATTCGCTGTTACGGTAAATTTGTTTTTATTTAAAAAGTGTAATATGCATTTTTGTCGTCAAACTGTAAGGTTTGAATTGACAAAAAATATGAATGGAATGCGTATTAAAATAGCTAATGATCGGAATGTTGAACATGTGTTTTTATGTTCGAAATACCAATCCACATGGACTAAAGTCATTTAAGGTAGAATAGGTACAGAACATCCAAATTCATTTTTTTTTTCGTCAAATTTACAAAAAGGGGATTGAAAAACATGATTTAGCTAATTTCTTGGAACAGCTACTTGTACAAAAAATTTGCAATTGTCTTTTTAAAGGGAGCTTAATTACCTTTCTTTTTTGCCATTTATAGCATTCTCTTCTATAGGAATTAAATTTTAAGAATTAGATAGGTGAGATACAATGACGTACGTCGGATTTCGATTAGGTGGCAGCAAACTCATTAAAAAAATTAATTTATTACAGAAATCTTGCTTTAAAATGTGTTCATCAAAAGAAGAAAAATTGAATAATATATGATATATATTCTGATTGGGGGGGGAAGGCATATCTAGCTGCCCCTTTGCGTTCGCTCTTTTGTTTCAATTTTTTCCATTTAACTTTCGTACGGATCTTACGTTAGTGTCTAAAACAGAAATAAAGGCTGCACTGTGACTCTTTTATAATCGTAGCTATTTGATTTTCTTAGACGGTTACTTGTTAGAAAGTTTCTCAAAACTTCTCATTAGTTGGAAATTATTCTTTATTTAAATATGTTTATAAAATGTCTAGTAAATAAAGTTAAAAAAATCTAGGACAAAGGTAACCTACAAAGTTTATCATTATTTTTTCGGAGATGGACGGCTGTCTACAGTTAAACCAAGTACTTTAGGATGAGGTTTTATAAATCCTACAAAAAATATTCAAATTACGGCTCACAAAATGGTTCCTAGGGAGGTACCATTAATAACCACTTTTTGAAAAATGGGTTTCCGTCCAAAAGAAGCCTTTACTAATATTCATTTATACATTTTAAATTTGTGATTTAGTAAGTAATTAGGAGAAAACTTGCCAAGTAAATCAACCAAATTTTAATCAGCAATCATTAAATACCAAATTTCTGTCATAATTTGGAATTTTTTCGATACTACTCTACTTAAGATATTTGATATTAAACTTCATGAACTTAAAACTTTGCATATATTTTAGATCTCATTACTTTTTTGGCTAACTTTTTACGCACAGGTTTCTTGTACATAGTTATAAGAACTTGGCTCTTTTTTAACATTTATGTTATTGTTGTGATTTCACTCCTTTTTGAATAGAAAATTCCAAATTTTCGATTATTTTCTTTCTAAGTACTTCAAGGCCTACCAACCTACCAATTTTCATCGTTCTACAACAATCGGAAGTGCTCCATATAATTAATAGCAATTCTGATAAAGTGGGTGGATGCCACGCCCCCTGAATGAAAAATTCCAATTTTTCATTTTTTTTCTTTCTTAATACTTCAAGACCGACCGACCTATAAATTTTCATCGTGTTACAACAATTGGAAGTACTCCAAATAATTTATAAGAATTTTTAGGAATTTAGGTGGATGCCATCACGCCCCCTGAAAGGAAAATTCCAATTTTTCAATTTTTTTCTTTCTAAGTACAGCAAGCCCTACCGAATTACCAATTTTCTTTGTTCTTCAACAAACGGAAGTGCTCCATATAAATTATAAGACATTTTAAGAAAATGGGTGGATGCCACGCCCCCTAAATAGAAAAGAGCAGATTTTCGATTTTTTCCCTTGTATGCACCACAAGGACTACCGTTGTGCGAAATTTCAAGTTTCTACGATGTCGGGGAAGCGCTCCATAATTTTGAAGATCTGTCAGTGAGTCAGTCAGTCGGTGAGTCAGTGAGTCAGTCAGTTACGGTTTTTACGACTTTTGAAGTCCTCTACCTCGGGAATTACTAATGCAAAAGAGTTGAAATTTGGTGAGTCACCTGTGTGTAATCAGCTCAGCAAATACTGAGAATTTGAAGTTTCTGACTTCATTGGTACTGAAGTTAGAGGGGGGTTGAAAATCGCCTGAGGTTGTTCCTGTAAAATGGGTGTAGTGCCGCGAACTTGGCTGGGCACTACCGACACCGTGCCCTTTGATTACAATATTTGAGCTGATGCTCCCTCTATACTTCAGTTTTTTTTTAAGAATTAAGAAAGGAGCTTGAAAAATGATGGGTGATAGAACTATGACCAAAACATTGACGTGTTTAAAATTGCATTCCTCTCCTCAAAAAATTCAACCGTAATACTCACCTTTCTAGATATGATGTCTATCAGTAGTTCATTCTTGATCCACATTATGTTCAGATGTTACTTCTTAAGCCACATTACACAGAACTATTTTCCTATCCTATAGCAATGTTCAGACATTTAAAATCAATATGTATCGATATCTCCTATTTACCCAAAATCTTTATCCTTAACGCATACCCTGATGTGTTTATCTTTATAAGAGTAGACATAACCCTTTGAGTGCGGCCAAATTATAAAGAAAAGTAACCCATCCATTATTCAATAGTTCTCCAATAAAATACACGAAGCCTTATTTGAGATTCCTTACCTATATGGATATGTAAATATATTCAAACGCAATTTGAGTAATGTTCAGTTCATCTTACATTGATTTTCTTACGGGAAGTCACTGTGAACTTTATCTTACAAAATGAGAACCAAAAATCACAAGC
This sequence comes from Dasysyrphus tricinctus, assembly GCA_963921185.1. Classification (NCBI taxonomy): domain Eukaryota; kingdom Metazoa; phylum Arthropoda; class Insecta; order Diptera; family Syrphidae; genus Dasysyrphus; species Dasysyrphus tricinctus. Next base: position 13,537 of record CAWUEQ010000102.1, on the reverse strand, counting down.
TCAGGACTCTGTCCATTAATATTCATTGTTGAAAACCTCGTGTTTCTCGAAGCATGATTTCTTGCAATGAAATTGTGTACTGCATGGGAAGCATTGAATTCAGTTGAATTTTTGCACCAAGTAAAAGAAAGGGTGATGTCATGAAAATAATGAAGTGGTGAAAAAGGCAACACCTTTTTCTAATGAAATCATTACATGCATGTTCCTCGTAAAAAGTATTTCATGAATTCATTGTGCTATTCACCGAAATTTTTCCTTGAGGACGAAATTTCCTACTGGGAAGTTAAAAAGACAAAATTGTTTATGTATTGCATAAACTGAAAAACTAACCAGGACATCACATTTTTATGACAACAAGCATTAAATAAAATAAAATAAAATAAAATGTATACTCCGTGGAAGTTCCAATGGTAAATTTTATGACGTATACCATAAGATGCATAGGGCTCTTGATATGTTACTGGATCGTCCCATCAGTATCTATAATAATACTTTTTAACTCGTTACCATCACTTCAAAAACTATACATATATGTATTTGAGTGAAGTTTTATAATATACCCCACATTGTAGATGAAACAGAAAAAAAAAGTAAAAATGTATATTTACAGAAAAAGAAGTCATAAAATACACTTATCAGTGCTCTGGGTCGTCAAAAGCATAATGGCAAATCATATTTACTACTTTTTATGGTCGAATGGAAAAGTCCTCGGGCTTGGCTTGATCGGGTTTAAATCAATTTATTTATTTGTATGAGTTAACTTCCATCTAACGATTTTATTACAAAACTTTTATTGACGTCTGTTTTGTTCGTTTTGTAAGAAGCATTATGTTACCATTGCTCCTTATGCAGTACTCGTAAACTTGAACTTTTTTTTGGAAACAAAAAACGCAAACAACCCTAAATTGAAATTTTATATTTAAGTATATAAACTCATTGTTATTGGTCACACAAAACAAACAAAACAAAAACGCATTATGGCTTAAAAGAAGGCTTTCTGACCTCGGGGAATTAAATGTGGGTTAATATAAGGTATACCTAGCTATTCTTGGTATTCATAAAATTTTGTCTTCGCTAAACTTGTGTTTTTCCTTCAGGAACAGGTATATCGAGATGGGTACATTTTTCTCTAAATAAAACTTAAATAATAACACATAAAATATTAATTCTGCAATTCAAAGAAAATTAAAATTTTGAAATAGTCGTTTTGATTTTTTCTAATATGAATTTTCATAAAACTCAGATGCAGAATAACGAATTATGGGTTTACTGGAATCCTGATAATGGCATTAGCATTTATTTGTAGCCATTGCCATTGCATTTTGAAACATAAAAGCATTCTATTTAGAATAAATATTGTTGTTTTGAACAGATTAAACTACATATTTCAGTTTTTATTGAATCCCTAAACAAGCAAATTTGTCAATGACACAGCAAAAACAATTGTACAGATGTACACGGACAAATTAATTGCTTAAAATAAATATCAGACTTTTTCTGGTCAAAATAATTGTTTCGTCAATACAAAAAGTACTGTTATTTTCGTGAATAAATATGATTGCTATTATCTATGTGAAACAAATTAAATTTTTTGTTTGTATCTTACCATATGTGAACTAAAACTGCAATTAAGGTCCTCCCAGAGCAAATATACCATAAGGGACGACGACATGCGTGTATACATTAAATTAAACTTTCTAAATAAGAATAGATTGCTTATTTTATTATTGATTTTAGTCCATTGTGAAACTCATTTATCTTTATTGCATGTCAAAGCAAATAATATTATTATGGAATTTCAAACTTTAATTCCACTTATGTGCTATGGACGCTCGCATTTGAGATATGAACTTTATAAAAATACTATAATACAAATTTTATGATATATTGAAAGGTTATTTCATTCATTTTGAGGTTGAGGTAATTACAAAAAGAATTTTTTTGTAATTTCAGAAAATCAAAGGAATTTCTTTTTTATATAAATAAATTAAACGCATGAAATTTATTTCAAGGTAAAAACCATCAGAACATGTAGGACGTAGGTACAAGGTACTTACCTATAGAAATGATCATATTATATTTGATCCTGTCTTAATCGTATCGTATCTTAATCGAAAATTTAATATTAAATGAATAAAAAACATCTGTTGGGAGCAAGACAAATTTCCGCTTTATTTATATAAAAGAAAAGCTGTGTAATTTTTTTAACCTTTGCAGCCTTGTGGCAGAGAAATAAATTAATTTTTTTATTTACGGAAGAAGCACCTTTACTTCCGATAACTTTGTGTATCTTAAAGGGAAGAATTATAAGGTTATGGAAATTATTTTAAATACCTATATAGTTAAACAGTACATACATACAGCTTGTCCCGTAATGAGTGGATAATCCTGCAACTGGTGATAGCAGGCCTTATGACAGCTCAGAAAAAAAATATAAAAAAATATTTTTCTTGTGGTCTCCATGGTATAATTTATTTTCGAAAAATGTTAAAAAATTCAGGGTCTGCTAAAATACCTAATTACAACGGCCACCCATAAAGGATTATTATTATTTTTGTATTTTTATAATATTTTTGAATAACCGTTCAAAATGATGGGTAGTAAATTTTAACACCAGCTGATGCATTTTTTGTGTTATAATTTTTTTTAATATTTTTTTATTCAAAAATAATTCAATATTTTTTTTCACCAAAGTTTGAAAAATAATAAAGGGAAAAAAATGAATGAGAACATAAGTGGCAAATTTGATCAAAATTGGCCTGTTTAATGTACTTTCCAAAATGGTATAACACATGTTTGTGTCTACAACCATAATCAATAAAATTGGAATTTAATCTACTAAAGTAGTCTATTAACATTTTATCAGATGAAATTAAGTTACAAAGTTAAGTAAACACAACGACGACGAATGAATAACTCGTATCGTTTTTTTAATTTTTATTGCATATTAAAATAACCGTCCATAAATAAAGGCAGTAACATTTAACACTAGTTGCTGGATTTTTTTTTAAATAATTTTTTTAATTAATTTTTTAATAAAAAAAATGATTAAATATTTATTTTCATCAAAGTTTGTAAGTTAATAAAAAAGACAAAAAACTGAAAACTTTGGTGACAAATAATGTTTAAAAAAATATTCTTTTAATGTGCTTTAACAAAAGGTAAATCACAAGCTTCTATCTACAGCAATAACACATTAAATTGGCTTTTAATCTATACTAGAGAAGATTTTTAACACTTTCTCAAATAAAAATTGACTTGTAATAAAATAGGCATTAAAATTCATAAAAAAGTATTATTTGCAAATATTGTCATGAGTCGTCTCTTAAAAGGGATGGATATTTCAATATCCATAATTTACATAGCTGGCAACTGGAAAATCCAAATTTAATGCGCGAGGAAAGATCGCAGTACCAATTCAAAATCAATTACAGGGCAGGTACAGGGGCGGACTGGGGGTCAAAGGGCCTACCGGGACTTTAAGAAAAAGGGCCACAGAATACAATAACTCTCAAATGGTTAAAAATAAAAGTTTATTTATTGATTTTTTAATTAACATATTGATTGATATATATTGGATTTAAGTATAAGGTATAGTTTTGAATTCTAAAGCCTAGTACGCTGCTGATGCGAAACGAAAAATCCCATACAAAAATGATACAACGAAATCATAAACTAAAAATTTAGTTCTAGTTTTTGTTCTTAAAAGGGTGCGACTTTCAGTTTAGTCAAAACAAAATTACGCTGGTAAAAAAAATTATGGGAATTAAGGGAGATATGAAACAAAAATTATTCTAAATGTTCATATTTCTAATTTTTAATAATTTGTTAGAAATTATTTTTTTAAGCTACGGTTATTTTGTAATCACAAGAAATGAAACGCATTAAATATTTTCAAAAAATAAATTGGGGTTGGGTACAAAAACCCGTATGCCAAAATCCCGAAATGGCAAAAAATCCCGAATGCTAAAATCCCGAAAGACAAAATCCCGAATGGACAAAATCCCGAATGGACAGAATCCCGAATGGCTAAAATCCCGAATGCCAAAACCCCAGTTGGCTTAGTACTTTTTCAAAATACACATTTTGTAGTGTTTGTAAGAATATTATTTATTTTCAATGAATAGTTGGTCAGTTTTTTAACAACTGACTTTTGAAAAATGTTTATCTACTATCAAATTGATAATTGGCGATCATAATAAGAGTGTGTAGCAAAGCAACCCAAGCAGATGCTGAGAACAATTTATGTCGCAATCCCAAAATCAACTTGTACAAGTAGGCGATGCGTGTTCTAGAACAAATATGAAGATATTACGCGGAAACGGAACAAGAACATTGTCTTCTCATTATTTGTAAAGAGTAGACATAGATTCGTTTGAAAAAAACTTAAACTTAATGAAAGTCACGATTGGAAACTATTGTTTTTATTTTAATCATTAAAGAAGAATTCAATTAATGTATTGTATCTCAAGATTTATAAGTGATTATTTATTTTAAAATTTCTTTTATAGACAGTCATGATGCCAAGGCGAGCAGAAATCAAAAGCCATACAAAACAGTTTGATTTCTTTGAAATTACTGAATAGTACTAAAAAAGTATTGAAATTCGGGATTCAGTCCCAAATGTTTTCGGGATTTTGTCAATTCGGGATTTTGGCTTTCGGGATTTTGGGTATTCGGGATTATGGCATTCAGGATTTTCATTTTTTGCTTTTCGGGATTTTGTACCCTTCCCAATAAATTTAAGTCGAATTTTCTTCAATTTTTTTTCTCGAGTGAATCAAATAAATTATTTAGCTTTAATTTCACAATTTTTCACAGTAGCATGATTTTTCTGATTGAAATTTTTGATATTGAATGAAAAAATAAAGGCTGGTGCTTTTGATCAACAATATCTCGGCAGTTTCAAAAATTTAAATTCAATAAGGAACTTTTAGAACTATTTCTCCAGTAACAGTAGCTGTGATTAGTAAAAATTACAAACAAATATTTCAGTAATCCATTTGCAAATTTTCAATTATTGAACAATCCTAGTTTTAGGGCAAGTATGTTCACACCACTTCAACTTTAATCAATTATTATTCTAGCTGATTATCATTGAATGCGTTTGTTCAGCAAAATTTTCAACAGAAAATCTATAATTTGAGCACTTTATTTGAGAAATCACTAATTCGCTGATTCTTTTTGATAAGTAGAATTTAATCAAAGATTTCCTGAAATTTCTTTTGCTCATCATTGTTTAAGATGATGTGCTTTTTTGCAAAGCCCTTAGGTAAAATTTAGAGAAAAACCACAACTTGGACAAAATTTTATCACTAGGTATCAAAAATGCGAGCACTAACTTTACTTCCAACTATCCATGTTCTTTTAAGCATAGTTTACAGTTCCCGTGTGCAAAAAAAAACCTACGCAAATATTTTCGCATGTCAAAATTAATTGAGGTGAAAGGCAAAATTAATTTTTGCATGATTAGTTTACAGTCTTATGCTGAAAAAAAAACATTGCTGTCATGGAATGTCATGCAAAACAATGGACCGGCAATTGTTTTGCATGCGAAAAAAGTGTGGTGAATAAAATTTTTTTTTTGGATGGTCGGTTTACACTTCCAAAAAAAAAATTTGTTTTCACCTCAAAGCTTTATTAGCATGCAAATAGTTTTTGCATCATAAAATAATTATTTTCCATTTTTAGGCCTATAGTTTATTGATTAAGGGTAAATTAATGACTCAATGGGTGGCTTAGTCCAAGGCAAACGTTTTTTGTCTTGAATATTATTCAATTTGGTGCACAGAATAGATGGAAAATCGTTTTGAAAATGTTGATATTTTTTTCGCATGGGAACTGTAAACTATGCTTTACACAAAAAATTTTACTTTCTAAAGCATCAAACATCAACTTTGTTTATGGTGAGTGACTGATTACTTCTAACAATTGATTTGACAGATATAGTGGAAAATGGGAAGATGTTTATTTCAAAAAACATGATCAAACTGAAATTTGAGTGAGTAAACGCTCAATTATGATCATAGATTCATAACTATGGATTAAACAGAATCAGTGATAATCTAGTTGCAGATCTAGCCCACTATGAACAAACTGGCCCTATGCTAGACCAAGAACCAGAGCAAAAACAGTAGGTTCGCAATCAACTACTTAACTGTTCGAAAATGTTCAGGAGTGCCCCCCGATTGTTAATTCAAGTTGGCGAGCATCAGCTGCCATTTTGGAAATCACGTTTTATCAAATATCTCGTGAATCGTGAACTGACAAATGTAGTATTATTTTTTTCTTAGTTTTTGAGAAATAAAAAAAACGAAAGGTACCTTCTCCCAAAAAAAGATTTAATACATATATCGTACTTCTTTGCCTTTGCCTATTATAAACTTAACAAAGCAAACAAGAAATTGGTAAAACCTTCCATTATTTTTTTTTTATTTTCTCAAAAGCTAAGAAAAAGAATATAAAAATGAAAAGTGGTGCTTAGCTACAAAAAATTTTGAAATAACAATCAACTTGAAAAAAAAAAGTTTACAATTTTTTCTAAAATATTGACTTTCAAATTTATTTTATCAAAAACTTTCCACTAAAAAAACATGATTAAAAAAACAAATAAAAGAATAAAATATTAGTTTTCAAAAAACAAAAAGAAGAAAATTGCAGAAAAAAAGGCTCTTGGCCTGTTAATTCATCATTTTATAAAACATCTACTTAATTAACAATATAATTTAATATTTTAAATAATTTTTTAAATAGCTTCCCTTTTCTGATAGTAAACTCCACGGATATTAGCATTGTGGTTTCAAGATGATCTTGCGTCATGATATTTCTCCATCGATTTTTGATGTATTTAAAATTTGAAAATGATCTTTTGCAAGCAACTTGTGAACATGAAAATGTCAGCATCAAATTATATGCTAAGAAAAACTTTTTGTACCTTTTTTCGTCAAAATAATATCGTCGCAAGACATTGAAGCAGCATTTTGCGCAATCTCCACAGTGTTCTTGTTTTTTCTTGTTTCTTTCTGTTTCTTGACGTTCGTCCTCTGCCTCATCATTAGCCGCATTTTATTATTCACAATTCACATGATCTGATCCGGATCAATTTTTAACAAGTAATTGCAAAGAAAAGAGGCAAAAGATGCATGAAACATAAACAAACTTAAGGCAAAAAGACTCCTGTCACTCTGATCCTGTTTGTTTTATTTATCATGATCTGATCCGGATCAGATAAAATACGGCAATTAATACTCATATTTTGAATTCAGGTTATGCACCTAGCTTTCAGACTTTTTAAAGTACTCATCATTGAGAGTCATTTTTATTTATTTTTATTTTGCATATTTAGTTTCTTGGAACTGTAAAATTTTTCTATCAACTTTTGAATAACTGAAGATCCGTAGAGGCCACCAATCGAGGTTTGGAGGAATCCAAAGATTCATAGAGTTCACCAACCAAGTTCTTGGGGCCTCCAGAGATCTGAAGAGACAACCAACCGAGTTCTTGGGGCCTCCAGAGATCCGTAGAGGCCACCAACCGAGTTCTAGGGGTTTCCAAAGATTTATAGAGGCCACCAACCGATTTCTAAGGGCCTCCAGAGGTCTGTAGAGGCCACCAACCGAGGTCTGGAGGCCTCCAGAGATCCGTAGAGGCCACCATACGAGATCTGGAGGCCTCCAGAGATCCGTAGAGGCCACCAAACGAGATCTGGGGGCCTCCAAAGATCCGCAGAGGCCACCAAACGAGATCTGGGGGCCTCCAGAGATCTGTAGAGGCCACCAACCGAGGTTTGGAGGGCTCCAGAGATCCGTAGAGGCCACCAAACGAGATGTGGGGGCCTTCAGAGATCTGTAGAGGCCACCAACTGAGGTCTGGAGGCCTCCAGAGATCCGTAGAGGCCACCAAACGAGATCTGGGGGCCTCCAAAGATCCGTAGAGGCAACTAACCGAGGTCTGGAGGCCTCCAGAGATCCGTAGAGGCCATACCAAACGAGATCTGGGGGCCTCCAAAGATCCGTAGAGGCCACTAACCGAGTTCTGGGGGCCTCCAAAGATCCTTAGAGGCCACCATTCGAGTTTTTGAGGCCATCAAGCGAGTTTTTGGGGGCCTCAAAATATCCATTTTGATCCACAAAAAGTCTATATTTAGTGTGAGTCCAATTTTGTTTTGACAATTTTTTCTTAAAAAAAAAACTTTTTGCTTGCCCGGGGGCCCACCGGGCAAAATCCCGGTTGCCCGGTGGCAGAGTCCGCCCCTGGGCAGGTATCCTGAATGGACAAATTATAGGCCCTTTTGCATTACCAGGCAACTTAGATGGTGAAGCCTATTTTAATTTCTTGCAAACTAATGTGCCAACTCTATTGCAAGAAGTGCCCGAGGAGCTAAGGAATTCAAAACGATGGATGTCCTGCTCATTATGCTGTAAATGTAAGGAGGTACTTGAAGCGAACGTATCCCAACAGGTGGATAGGCCGTCTGGGCCCAATTTTGTGGCCACCACGTTCGCCAGACCTAAATCCTTTGGACTTTTTCTACTGGGGGTGCTTAAAAGAAATGGTTTATACTAAACCAATTACATCCATTACGGAACTGCGTCGTTATGTTCAAGACGCTGTGATGAAAATAAATGAGCGCCAATATGCTCGTTTTATTGAGAGGTCCTTCATTAGAAGATGCAGAGCCTGTATCACAGTGAATGGGGGACAGTTTGAACACTTGATATAAATTTATTTAAAAATACAAATAAATCATAATTTTTAACACTGTTGTTTTTATTTATCGCATTTCCCATACCTAAATCAAAACCTTTTTGAAAGTGCATACTATTATTTTAGTTAGTGAATTTAGAAGACATAATAGTGACACTGGTATATCTATTGACTTTTCCTTACAACTCAATTTTTGTAGTCATCAAACTTTGATGAAAATAAATATTTAATCATTTTTTTATTAAAAATTAATTTAAAAAATTATAAAAAAAAAGCAGCAACTAGTGTTAAATGTTACTGCCTATATTTAAGAACGGTTATTTTTAAATGCAATAAAAATTAAAAAAACAATACGAGTTATTCATTCGTCGTCGTTGTGTTTACTTAACTTTGTAACTTAATTTCATCTGATAAAATGTTAATAAACTACTTTAGTAGATTAAATTCCAATTTTATTGATTATGGTTGTAGACACAAACATGTGTTATACCATTTTGGAAAGTACATTAAACAGGCCAATTTTGATCAAATTTGCCACTTATGTTCTCATTCATTTTTTTCCCTTTATTATTTTTCAAACTTTGGTGAAAAAAAATATTGAATTATTTTTGAATAAAAAAATATTAAAAAAAATTATAACACAAAAAATGCATCAGCAGGTGTTAAAATTTACTACCCATCATTTTGAACGGTTATTCAAAAATATTATAAAAATACAAAAATAATAATAATCCTTTATGGGTGGCCGTTGTAATTAGGTATTTTAGGAGACCCTGAATTTTTTAACATTTTTCGAAAATAAATTATACCATGGAGACCACAAGAAAAATATTTTTTTTATATTTTTTTTCTGAGCAGTCATAAGGCCTGCTATCACCAGTTGCAGTATTATCCACTCATTACGGGACACCCTGTATATGTAGGAATATTTATTTTATTTTAAAATTATGTATATTCTTAATAGACCGAGACCCCACAGCAGATTTTGGGTGTGATTGATAGCAAAAAAAGAAGTATAGGCGTCGAAAGCTTCATTAACCCATTTCCGCCTAACGTTGCGAAAACGCAACGTCGTACGTGTGGACGTATAGAACTTTACTGATGATAAATTTGAATGAGCTGATTAGTGATTTTGAAAGTTAATTTAACTATCTAATCGACCTGTTTTTGGATTTTTTTCTAAAAATTTGTTTCCAAATTCAAAATCGGAAATTTTCGAAATTTTTAGGTAAAATTTTTGAACCACTTAAAAATATCTTCAAAATTATAATTTTTCAAAATAAAGTCAACGGCATGTAAAGAAGGGTTCAAATTATATTCTAAAATAAAGTTGACGCAATTTATATGAGTTGCCTGCTTGACAGGTGAGGTGAAAGCACTGCGTTGCGTTTTCGCAACGTTCGTCTAATGTAGTAGCATTTGAACCTAAAAGCAATATTTGCACTTCGTTGCGTTTTCAATCAGAATTAACGGTTTTTTCTCGGAATATTGTGTTTGTATGATTATATTGCACGAATTTTTGAAATAGTGTCAATTTTTGTTGCATCTTGTCAAACAAAAGGATGCGTATTCTAATTCTGAGAAAAGAAAAAAATAATCCATTCAGTGCTATATTGGAAAAACCCTTTTTATCATCCCCGCAACCTTATTCTTAGAAGTAATTAGACAGTAACTCCTGCGTATAGGAAACCTCAAAGCACAGGTCATTTTTCTAATGAGCGTGGTCCCTATAAGAGAACTCTACTGTACTCAGGTACGGTACTGATGGGAGTCCCAGAAAAAAATTAAACCAATTGATAAACGCGTGCTGTTTTGGAAAACCCCATCACGTATATAAGTTTTTTGCATTCGATTTATTTTTTACTTATAATAATAATATTTATTTTTTACTTATAAGCTGTGAGTTGTGCGGTCAAGTTGTGTAGTTAAAAAATATATCTGTGCTAAAAAAAAGTGCAAAATTATGTATCGCAGAAAGTTTTTATCAGCTAGAGATCTCGAAGAGTTATTGATGAACCCGAGTTCTGACGAAGAAGACGAATTTAATTTGAATTAAGATGCAGCAGTTGAAACAAATGTTATAATTTGGCCTCCAAAAATTGATGCTGTAAGCGATAATGAGGAGATTGATGATAATGTGCAGCTTTTGGAAGATAGAAACGTGTTCCAAAATGAATTAGCGGGTGAAATTGAGATTGAATGTACATTCGACGATTTGAATTCTCCAAAAAAATACCACGAACCGGAAGTCGATGTTGTATCAAATGATTTGAGCAATCCATCAACATCCCAAAACATCGCTTCAACATCCAATAAATCATCAACACCTCTCCTTTACGAGTTGCCAAAGTGGTCAAAAAGCCATCGAGTTGGTTTTTCAAAGACTCAAGTAGACGTATCAAGATGAACAAATGATACCCTACTACGGACGTCATTCCGCTAAAATGTTCATTAGAGGAAACCCCATTCGTTTTGGATATAAGTATTGGAACTTGTGCTCACATGATGGATACTTGTTTCAATTTATTCCGTATGGTGGAGCAAGCAATGAGAACTCCTCTGAGTTCGGTTTGGGAGAAAATGTTGTACTGAGATTACTTTCGAAAATCGATATACCAAGCCAACACACGGTTACTTTCGAAAACTTTTTTACGTCGCACAAACTTTTCTATCGTCTTTCAAAATTGAATTTCTTCGCAACTGGTAATTTTTATTTATTCTTAATTTTTATAGTGAAATATCAACCGTTCTAATATTTACAGGCACAGTTCGTGAAAATAGAAGTGGTAAAGCAATGTTGACGGATCCAAAACAAATGAAGAACAAAAGTCGTGGTTCTATTGATTTTGCATTCGACAAGGAAAATGAAATTGCAGCTGTGCGTTGGAACGACAATTCCATTGTAACAGTTTTAACAAATCATTTGATGGACCAACCAATCAAACAAGCAAAACGGTTTGATCGCAAAAAGAGGAAACACGTAAACATTCAAATGCCAAATGCAATTCGCGAATACAACATAACGGTGGGAGGAGTTGATTTGTTCGACAACGCTACAACGCTGGCCACTTTTATCAAATGCACTCGATGCAGCATTGGTAAATGCATGGAAGTTACACTGTATTTGCAAAAAAAATGCTACTAGAATTTAGGACGTTTGTTGTAGAGTCTTTGTTGCGATCGGAGTCAAATGTTCAACATGTGCAACGAAGGGAAGGAAACCCCAATGAAGTGGTTCGTTTCGATGACATCAAGCATGCAGTCACCAAAACAGAAAAGCGTCTTCGATGTCGCAATTACTCCAGCCAAACCGTTTTTTCCTGCAAGAAATGTAATATCCCGCTTCATCCAAAATGCTTCGACGCATACCACACAAAAACCCAGTCTTTATGAGCATATCTTGATATAGTGTATACTTTCTTATAAACTTCTTCATTGTAACTTTTAATTTATACCTATTTATTACATTTTTCATAAAATTCTCAAATAAATTTCATTCATGTTCCATCTTAAAAAAAAAAAAAAAATAATAATTTTGCTACCCCTTTCGCCGAACGTTGCGAAAACGCAACGTGAATTTTCCGGGAAACTATAAGCTTTTCCAAAAATTTTTTTTGGGATTTCCTTTAGTTAGACCAAAAATAGACAGTGAATGAAATTTCACGTTTCTAACTCAACTGGAACTGGTAGCCGTCTTAAATGGGTTAAAGGCTATTCAAAAAATCAATGTCTTGCACTCCACAACTGGGGCCTTTGCGAGAAACAGTGCATCGAAAAAAAAAATATAAATGCAACATCGAGGATAATCGTTGTAACCGAAATTGGTTTTCACTCCTCCCTAGATAAGCTCCGCAGATCACATATCACGGAATCTGAGACCATTTCAGTGTATAGTTCGCTCTACCAGACCGTTTGAAAAATTCAAAAGTCTTAGTGAAAAACGGCTTTTTTTAAACAGTCTGGCAGGGCGAATTAAACACTCAAATGATCTCAGATATGGGATCCGCAGAGCTTATCAAGGTAGTGGTGAAACCCAATTTCGGCTAACACGATTATTCTCGAAGTTGCATTCACTTTGATTCTTTGAATAGCCTTTAATGAAGCTTTCGACACCTATACTTCTTTTTTTGCAATCACTCACACCCAAAATCTGCTGTGGGCTCTTAGTCTATAACTAACTGATACCCTGTGTGCCTCGCGACACAGAGTCTAAATGGCTGATAGAAAGATGTGATTAACTAACAGCTTGTTGTGAAATTATTAAACGCAAATTGAAGTCTACGATGGCGGAGCTTCAATCCGCAAACTCAATGGATTAATATAAATCCAAATAAATGAGATAATTTAATAAATCAATTAAAGAACCCGAGCACAAAATCTGCGTGCGCCGCGTAAAGAAACACAAGAAAAGATGAAGTGCCAGGTTATGGGTGCGTTTAAAAACTTTCACAACTGACAACACATAAAGTGCTGCCACCCAGTAGCTCAGCAATGGGGTGGGTTCAGGTATCAAAATTATTTTGTTTATTAATCGAATTGGATTAATAAAATTAATTTAAAGAATGGATAAAATGTTAAGTATAAGTACAGGGTGTACTTGTACTTAAAGTGGGCACCAGAAATTTTTTTATTAAAACAAAATTTAGAAAATTCCAAATCAAATTTTGTTGAATCTCACGCAAAGAAAAGAGAACGAAACCAAGTGAAAAATCAAAGAAAACACAAGTTCTTATACACCCAGATGAGGATTTCAATAGATTTTATTTGGGAAGCCTTTGAACCGAAGCCCAAGGATTAAAGCTCAAAAATTTTTCGATACGGTTTTGATAAA
>CAWUEQ010000101.1:0-65157 GCA_963921185.1 Dasysyrphus tricinctus | reverse complement strand
GACACTATCAATTACAAATTAATAAACTAAACAAAACTAAATCAGTAATTTTTATTATCCCTTCAGAAAACTTAACACATTTTGCGGCCGGTTTCGGATATAAGACTCAAACTTCTATGGAGCTACACACGTCTTCTGTCATAAAATTAATATTTGTTTGTTTTTAAATTGATCAAATGTTTTCAAATTATACTATTATAATTATTTAATTTTATTTTAAGTATGATACCTAATTAAAAACACATTGCCCAACGGCATAGTTAAAAACTTAACAATTCCGAACTTAGTATTAAGTTGTAATTATTTGTTCTTTCTTTTTGTATCACATAATAATAATACATCGTTATCTCTTCTCAATATCAATTAAGAGCTATAGAATTATATTTTTGAAAAATGTATAGTTCATTAAACATTTAAAAATTGTTAATCCTTATTTGAATTCACTTATACAAAATAAAAACTATTTAAGTACTTTATGAATTATGTACAACCGAAAAGATGTCATGTTTTCTTTTGTATCTATACGAACGAATGTTTATATGAGAATTTCAGGACGATCTTCAGTGATCAAGCATAAGCTACAATGTATGTATGTATGTATATATAATGTACAACAAATGTACATATTATGTACTTAAATTTGATATTTTCAAAATGAAGAAATTCATTTTTAATCTATTACAATTCACACCGGAAGCATTATTCTGCAATTATTTTGTATTTGATAGTCAAAGGAGAATATGACAAAACGGTCTACAAGACCAAAAACGACGAGATATTATTATAATATATGTCGTTGGAAAAGTATCTTTATGTACTCGAATAGTTTGTATGGAAAATCATTTCAAATAACTGTGAACAAAGTTATTAGCTTATTTGGATTATTATATTTTGGTGCTATTTAGTACAAAACTAATGTTCATATATGTACAATATACAGTATCGGCGAAATATATTAAAACTGGCAAAATGAATAATGACGAGATGTAATTATATGGTTGCATAGGTATTAAATAACAACTATAGTTCAAATTCCTTCGTGAAAAAAAAAAAATTATTCGATAACTAATGTTTTATTTAAGTGCATTTTACTATGAAAAAAAGTATTTATGTAGAATGGGCAAAATGTGTGAAAGTTGGTTTAACCAATAACGCAATAACGACGAAAGTTTTGTCGTTGGAGAGGTATATTTTATGTATAAAATATAAAATAGTTAGTTGGACAAATCGTTTCATATCAATATTCGCAATTATTATTGTTGATATCACATACATTTTATCCAAATGCACTAAAGCAAACTTTTTTCACAAAGGAATTTGAAATGAGTTTCTACCTATAATAACTATATTAGTGTAGGTACCAGTAAGTAAATACAAAAACCTTTTCAAATACTTTATTTATCTTATCGTTAATTTCAAAAACAGTTTCCATACATTCTTTTCATATTAAAATGCACCATAACAAAATTTTTTCAAGCTAATAACTTTTTGCACATGATTTTAAATGAATAAATCGCTTATTAATTATTGTAGTACACAAAAATACCTTACCAATGACTTATGATTTATTGTTATTGGTTCCTAGACCAGATTCCATACATTTTTGCTGATTTTCCTTTGTCAATCATAATACCTAATCATCGAACCGATCTTAAGGTTAGTCTTTTAGTGAAGGGAACATTTTGGCTGCATTTATTTAACGAAGCGTAGTTATAGATGCAAATTAATTGAAAATAGTCGTAGGTATCCGAGCCTGGATTTTCACTAGGAGAGTTCTAAAACGCGTTTTTAGAAAGAAATAAGTCAAAAATGTATTTTCGATGAGCGATTGCACAAGTAGTAGAGTTCCAAAATGAAAAATGCTTTTTGTTGATAATCGATAAAAAAGTTTAAAAAGTGTTTCTGACTGAACTAAGCGACAAAAAAAAATATTTTCAATGCTCTTTCGATCAAAAAGTTATGAACTTACGGTAGGTAGGATGGTTAAAAAATATTTTTAGGTAGAAAAGGTCCTTTTAAAGTGCGATGTTATAACTTTTTTTACGCTGCTTAGCCAAAAATTTACCAATTTTTTCTATAAAACGAGTGTTTGGCCTGAAATATATAAAAAAAAGTTGTTTTCATTGCATTCGTTGCAAAAATGATTTTTCGATGCTTCCTGGCCAAACATTAAAGAATTTACACAAGAAAAGTTCTCAAATCTGTTTTTGGACTGAAATAAGTCAAAAGTGATTTTTCGATGCGTGGGTGCACAAAAATGATGTTTTTGAAATGCTTTTTTAACAGAAATCAAATAATTCACACTTGGAGAAATTTAAAGGGTGTTCTGGACTGACACACGCCCACTTTTAGCATATCACTATATCTCGCCAACGGCTCCAACGATCTAGATGAAATTTTCAGAGTTGATTTGCATCAGCAAGATAATACTTTTGAAATATTTTTTGTTCCAATCCGCCCACTACCACGCCCACTTTTAATATATTGAATTTTCCAAAACGGCTCCAAACATTACTATTGGTATCAGATATTGTTTAAATGAGTAAGAGAAAAATGTTGGTAATATTTTTGACCCACCCACAGCCACGCCCACTTTTACCATTTGCTCTATATCTCGGCAACGGCTCGAACGATCTGGATGAAATTTTCAGAGTTGATTTGCATCAGCAAGATAAAACTTTTGAAATATTTTTTGTTCAAATCCGCCCACTACCACGCCCACTTTTTATATTTTGAATTTTCAAAAACGGCTCCAAACATTACTATTGGTATCAGATATTGTTTAAATGAGTAAGAGAAAAATGTTGGTAATATTTTTGACCCACCCACAGCCACGCCCACTTTTACCATTTGCTCTATATCTCGGCAACGGCTCTAACGATCTGGATGAAATTTTCAGAGTTGATTTGCATCAGCAAGATAAAACTTTTGAAATATTTTTTGTTCAAATCCGCCCACTACCACGCCCACTTTTTATATTTTGAATTTTCAAAAACGGTCCCAAACATTACTTTTGGTATCAGATATTGTTTAAATGAGTAAGAGAAAAATGTTGGTGATATTTTTGACCCACCCACAGCCACGCCCACTTTTACCATTTGCTCTATTTTTCGGCAACGACTCTTACGATCTGGATGAAATTCTCAGAGTTGATTTGCATAAGCAAGATAAAACTTTTGAAATATTTTTTGTTCAAATCCGCCTACTACCACGCCCACATTTTATATTTTAGATACTATGTACTTACTACATAATATTGCATTTTTATGCATTGATATATAAATTGAATTTATAATGTATATATTGCTGGCTTATAATTGTAATAATAATAATAACTTTTGTTCTATAAGTCCAATTTTAATAATTAAAATTTTAAAATAAAGATAAAATTATTGGCTATACTATATAGTATACTATGTAGTCAGTCAGCGAAGCGACTGACACGGGCAAATCGGCTAGTTAACTATTATAAAAGAAAGAATCGGTCACTGACTGACTCATTCATTCACCTGATTCATCATTGCACAGCTTATACTAGATATGTTAGAAAATTTTTGAAAAAATCTACATATTAGAAATTTTATGTAAAGATCCACTAGCGCTGGATTTTTTGATATTCCTATTTTTAATAGGGTAAAATAGGGTTTTTATTCAATAGGGTCGAAAAACTAAAATCTAAATGGTAAATTATAGAATTTTTATTTATTTTTTTCTTAATAGATATTAAAAATTTAAGAATTTTACTAATTCGATTTTTTATTCTAAAAATTACCCAAATCGAGATATTAATTTTTTTAAAGTCAAAATTACACCTTCGCCGAATTAATTACATATTACTGGTCATTTACATATCATCTTATAACTCAGATGTCTTTCCACCTATACACTTGGTTTTTTTTTTATATTTTTTTTCAATAATGCACAGTTATAATTGTATATCAGACGTAACTCTACGTACTATAAAAGCTTCACAATTAAATTATCTAATCCAACTAATAAAATCTAATCAAATCAATTAAAATTATCAAAAATCTTATACTCAATCGTCGTCCAGATGAGAGTTTGTGTGGTGTGGCGAATAAGCCCAAGGAAAACAACAGAAATATTCTCCATAGTAATTCCAGCAACAACAACTACCCTTTTATATTCTCGCACAAATTATTATACATTCTGTTTTAATCTCCATGTCCGTATATTTGCTGGACGAAAAGACTTTTTTTTGTTACTATTTTCAGTCGAAAAGATGACTTGCTAGGGAAAGGTTCGCCGATCTGCGGCCTTTTCTTAAAATGCAAAAAGGATGCGGTTTTGTTGTTTGGTAAGCTCATAGGCTCTGATATAGTTTTTCAGTATGTTTTTTTTTTTTTTAAACTAATAGTTGTTGGTAAGGAAGCGGTGTTTTTTTATAAAAAATATATTATTATTAGTACTTAGGCAAGGCAGTCATCGTCGTTCATTTTGGGTGGATTTAGATTTGTTTTTAGTTGATAGATGATAGGGTAGGTACGCAAAAATGCATTTGCCTGTAGGTAGTTTTTCATTAATAATTTTTCTTGCAAAGATTTTTTTTTTTACTATCCTTCAATTTTGTTTTTATCTCCCTGTCCGTATTTTTAAGAAGACTTTTTTTTTTGTCATGTGAGGGAAGGCTGCTGCTGCTACTCGGCGGCGGTGGATATGGTAGGTAGGTATAGCGTATAGGTTGGGTATGTATGTAGGTATGTATGTTGCTGCTGCTTTACTGAGTGAAGGCTGCTGCTGCTACTCGGCGGTGGGTGGTTGGTTATAGATTGTAGGTAGGTATAGCATATAGGTTAGGTATGTATGTTGCTGCTGCTGCTGCTGCTGCTGCTGCTGCTGCTGTTTGTAGGTATTTTAGTATAATAGTTGGAATGTTGAAAGGACGTAGGCTGGAGGGGTGGGTATGCAAATTAAGTGGACAGTAGACATTATACTTCTGTGCACATTTGTGCTGATCGGTGTTATGTGTGTATGTATGTAAGTATGGTGTGTATGGGCTGCTTAATATACTGCTGTTGCTGCTGCGCTACTGCTGCGCTGCTGCTGTTGCCCAGCGTGCGATCGAAATATTTTATGTTGGTACGATATTGTAGGATGTCGATAGATAGGTACGTATTTATACTGGTTGATTTTGATGGGTTGATCGATATTGGGTTGGGTGTTGATGTAGGTTGGATGGCCATCGTGGGGTGGGTGGATTTGTATTTGTTTTTGTTATGGTTATTGTTGTAGGTAGGTATACAATGATTTCGATATGGTAGGTAAGTACGTAGGTAATACGCTGGCGACGGCGCGGCGGCGGTGGGGTGGGTATAGAAAAAAAAAAAAAGAATTTCATCATGTCTATATCTTCGCAACGGCTCAAACGATCTGCATGAAATTTTCACAGCTGATTCGCATGAGTGAGAAAAAACTTTACAAATATTTTTTGTTCCAGTCCGCCCACCACCACGCCCACTTTTTTATTTTGATTTCTCAAAAATAGCTCTAAGAATTATTTGCGGTATTAGAAATTGTTTGTATGGGGAAGAAAAATATGAAGGTGATTTTTTGGAACCCACCCCCCAACCACGCCCACTTTTATCATGTCTCTATATCTCGGGAACGGCTCTATTGATCTGCATGAAATTTTCAGAGCTGATTCGAATAACCAAGAATGAACTTTAGAAATATTTTTTGTTCAAATCCGCCCACTGCCACGCCCACTTTTTATATCTTGATTTCTCAAAAATAGCTCTAAGAATTATTTGAAGTATTAGAAATTGTTTGTATGGGGAAGAAAAATACGGAGGTGATTTTTTGGAACCCACCCCCAACCACGCCCACTTTTATCATGTCCCTATATCTCGGGAACGGCTCTATTGATCTGAATGAAATTTTCAGAGTTGATTTGTATGAGCAAGAAAAAACGTTTGAAATATTTTTTGTTCAAATCCGCCCACTGCCACGCCCACTTTTTTATTTTGATTTCTCAAAAATAGCTCTAAGAATTATTTGAGGTATAAGAAATTGTTTGTATGGGGAAGAAAAATATGAAAGTGAATTTTTGGAACCCACCCCCCAACCACGCCCACTTTTATCATATCTCTATATCTCGGGAACGGCTCTATTGATCTGAATGAAATTTTCAGAGTTGATTCGCATAACCAAGAATGAACTCTAGAAACATTTTTTGTTCAAATCCGCCCACTACCACGCCCACTTTTTATACTTTGAATTTTCAAAAACGGCTCCAAACATTACTATTGGTATCAGATATTGTTTAAATGAGTAAGAGAAAAATGTTGGTGATATTTTTGACCCACCCACAGCCACGCCCACTTTTGCAGTTTGCTCTATATCTCGGCAAACGGCTGCAACGATCTGGATGAAATTTTCAAAGTTGATTTGCATCAACAAGATAAAACTTTTGAAATATTTTTTTGTTCAAATCCGCCCACTACCACGCCCACTTTTTATATTTTGAATTTTCAAAAACGGCTCCAAACATTACTATTGGTATCAGATATTGTTTAAATGAGTAAGAGAAAAATGTTGGTGATATTTTTGACCCACCCACAGCCACGCCCACTTTTGCAGTTTGCTCTATATCTCGGCAACGGCTGCAACGATCTGGATGAAATTTTCAGAGTTGATTTGCATCAGCAAGATAAAACTTTTGAAATATTTTTTTGTTCAAATCCGCCCACTACCACGCCCACTTTTTATATTTTGAATTTTCAAAAACGGCTCCAAACATTACTATTGGTATCAGATATTGTTTAAATGAGTAAGAGAAAAATGTTGGTGATATTTTTGACCCACCCACAGCCACGCCCACTTTTGCAGTTTGCTCTATATCTCGGCAACGATCTGGATGAAATTTTCAGAGTTGATTTGCATCAACAAGATAAAACTTTTGAAATATTTTTTGTTCAAATCCGCCCACTACCACGCCCACTTTTTATATTTTGAATTTTCAAAAACGGCTCCAAACATTACTATTGGTATCAGATATTGTTTAAATGAGTAAGAGAAAAATGTTGTTAATATTTTTGACCCACCCACAGCCACGCCCACTTTTACCATTTGCTCTATATCTCGGCAACGGCTCTAACTATCTGGATGAAATTTTCAGAGTTGATTTGCATCAGCAAGATAAAACTTTTGAAATATTTTTTGTTCAAATCCGCCCACTACCACGCCCACTTTTTATATTTTGAATTTTCAAAAACGGCTCCAAACATTACTGTTGGTATCAGATATTGTTTAAATGAGTAAGAGAAAAATGTTGGTGATATTTTTGACCCACCCACAGCCACGCCCACTTTTGCAGTTTGCTCTATATCTCGGCAACGGCTGCAACGATCTGGATGAAATTTTCAGAGTTGATTTGCATCAACAAGATAAAACTTTTGAAATTTTTTTTTGTTCAAATCCGCCCACTACCACGCCCACTTTTTATATTTTGAATTTTCAAAAACGGCTCCAAACAATACTATTGGTATCAGATATGGTTTAAATGAGTAAGAGAAAAATGTTGGTGATATTTTTGACCCACCTACAGCCACGCCCACTTTTGCCATTTTCTCTATATCTCAGCAACGGCTCTAACGATCTGGATGAAATTTTCAGAGTTGATTTGCATCAGCAAGATAAAACTTTTGAAATATTTTTTGTTCAAATCCGCCCACTACCACGCCCACTTTTTATATTTTGAATTTTCAAAAACGGCTCCAAACATTACTATTGGTATCAGATATTGTTTAAATGAGTAAGATAAAAATGTTGGTGATATTTTTGACCCACCCACAGCCACGCCCACTTTTGCAGTTTGCTCTATATCTCGGCAACGGCTGCAACGATCTGGATGAAATTTTCAGAGTTGATTTGCATCAACAAGATAAAACTTTTGAAATTTATTTTTGTTCAAATCCGCCCACTACCACGCCCACTTTTTATATTTTGAATTTTCAAAAACGGCTCCAAACATTACTATTGGTATCAGATATTGTTTAAATGAGTAAGAGAAAAATGTTGGTGATATTTTTGACCCACCCACAGCCACGCCCACTTTTGCAGTTTGCTCTATATCTCGGCAACGGCTGCAACGATCTGGATGAAATTTTCAGAGTTGATTTGCATCAACAAGATAAAACTTTTGAAATATTTTTTTGTTCAAATCCGCCCACTACCACGCCCACTTTTTATATTTTGAATTTTCAAAAACGGCTCGAAACATTACTATTGGTATGAGATATTGTTTAAATGAGTAAGAGAAAAATGTTGGTAATATTTTTGACCCACCCACAGCCACGCCCACTTTTACCATTTGCTCTATATCTCGGCAACGGCTCTAACTATCTGGATGAAATTTTCAGAGTTGATTTGCATCAGCAAGATAAAACTTTTGAAATATTTTTTGTTCAAATCCGCCCACTACCACGCCCACATTTTATATTTTAGATACCATGTACTTACTACATAATATTGCATTTTTATGCATTGATATAAATTGAATTTATAATGTATATTGTTGCTGGCTTATAATTGTAATAATAATAATAATAACTTTTATTCTATAAGTCCAATTTTAATAATTAAAATTTTAAAATAAAGATAAAATTATTGGCTATACTATATAGTATACTATGTAGTCAGTCAGCGAAGCGACTGACACGGGCAAATCGGCTAGTTAACTATTATAAAAGAAAGAACCGGTCACTGACTCACTCATTCATTCATCTGACTCATCATTGTACAGGTTATACTAGATATGTTAAAAAAATTTTGAAAAAATCTACATATTACAAATTTTATGTAGGGGTGTACTAGTGCTGGATTTTTTGATATTCCAATTTTTAGTAGGGTAAAATAGGGTTTTTCTTCAAAAGGGTCGAAAAACTAAAATCTAAATGGTAAATTATAGAATTTTTATTTATATTTTTCTTAATAGATATTAAAAATTTAAGAACTTTACTCATTTCATTTTTTATTTTAAAAATTACCCAAACCGAGATATTAATTTTTTTAAAGTCAAAATTCATAAATAGATGGTTAACAAATTCCTTATAACGCATCCAATTTACAACCGATTTTCATACTACTTATAGTTTTGAAAAGATAATAAAAAAAAAAATTATCCATGTTTCAGCAAATTTTGATGGGATTTTTTTTTACATTTTTTATTGATTTTTCAAATACACCTATTTTATTCGATCGATTTTTGGCAGATATTTTTTTTTATCTTTTTAATGGTTGCATTTAAAAATCTCAAATTTATACACATGATAGATTATGTTAATTTACATATAATTTGTAAAATTTAGATTTTTTAATTACACCTACGCCCAATTAATTACATATTACTGGTCATTTACATATCATCTTATAACTCAGATGTCTTTCCACCTATACACTTGGTTTTTTTTTATATTTTTTTTCAATAATGCACAGCTATAATTGTATATCAGACGTAACTCTACGTACTATAAAAGCTTCACAATTAAATTATCTAATCCAACTAATAAAATCTAATCAAATCAATTAAAATTATCAAAAATCTTAAACTCAATCGTCGTCCAGATGAGAGTTTGTGTGGTGTGGCGAATAAGCCCAAAGAAAACAACAGAAATATTCTCCATAGTAATTCCAGCAACAACAACTACCCTTTAATATTCTCGCACAAATTATTATACATTCTGTTTTAATCTCCATGTCCGTATTTGGCTGGACGAAAAGACTTTTTTTTTATTATTTTCAGTCTTAAAGATGACTTGCTAGGGAAAGGGTCGCCGGTCTGCGGCCTTTTCTTAAAATGCAAAAAGGATGCGGTTTTGTTGTTTGGTAAGCTCATAGGCTCTGATATAGTTTTTCAGTATGTTTTTTTTTTTTTCAAACTAATAGTTGTTGGTAAGGAAGCGGTGTTTTTTTATAAAAAATATATTATTATTAGTACTTAGGCAAGGCAGTCATCGTCGTTCATTTTGGGTGGATTTAGATTTGTTTTTAGTTGATAGATAATAGGGTAGGTACGCAAAAATGCATTTGCCTGTAGGTAGTTTTTCATTAATAATTTTTCTTGCAAAGATTTTTTTTTTACTATCCTTCAATTTTGTTTTTATCTCCCTGTCCGTATTTTTAAGAAGACTTTTTTTTTGTCATGTGAGGGAAGGCTGCTGCTGCTACTCGGCGGCGGTGGATATGGTTGGTTATAGATTGTAGGTAGGTATAGCGTATAGGTTAAGTATGTATGTAGGTATGTATGTTGCTGCTGCTGCTTTACTAAGTGAAGGCTGCTGCTGCTACTCGGCGGTGGGTATGGTTGGTTATGGATTGTAGGTAGGTATAGCGTATAGGTTAGGTATGTATGTAGGTAAGTATGTTGCTGCTGCTGCTGTTTGTAGGTATAATAGTTGGAATGTTGAAAGGACGTAGGCTGGAGGGGTGGGTAAGCAAATTAAGTGGACAGTAGACATTATACTTCTGTGCACATTTGCCCTGATCGGTGTTATGTGTGTATGTATGCAAGTATGGTGTGTATGGGCTGCTTAATCTGCTGCGCTGCTGCTGTTGCCCAGCGTGCGATCGAAATATTTTATGTTGGTAGGATATTGTAGGATGTCGATAGATAGGTACGTATTTAAACTGGTTGATTTTGATGGGTTGATCGATATTGGGTTGGGTGTTGATGAAGGTTGGATGGCCATCGTGGGGTGGGTGGATTTGTATTTGTTTTTGTTATGGTTATTGTTGTAGGTAGGTATAAAATGATTTCGATATGGTAGGTAAGTACGTACGTAATACGCTGGCGACGGCGGCGGTGGGGTGGGTACAGAAAAAAAAATGAATTTCATCATGTCCCTATATCTTCGCAACGGCTCAAACGATCTGCAAGAAATTTTCACAGCTGATTCGCATGAGTGAGAAAAAACTTTACAAATATTTTTTGTTCCAGTCCGCCCACCGCCACGCCCACTTTTTTATTTTGATTTCTCAAAAATAGCTCTAAGAATTATTTGAGGTATTAGAAATTGTTTGTATGGGGAAGAAAAATATGAAGGTGATTTTTTGGAACCCACCCCCCAACCACGCCCACTTTTATCATGTCTCTATATCTCGGGAACGGCTCTATTGATCTGAATGAAATTTTCAGAGCTGATTCAAATAACCAAGAATTAACTTTAGAAATATTTTTTGTTCAAATCCGCCCACTGCCACGCCCACTTTTTATATCTTGATTTCTCAAAAATAGCTCTAAGAATTATTTGAAGTATTAGAAATTGTTTGTATGGGGAAGAAAAATACGGAGGTGATTTTTTGGAACCCACCCCCAACCACCCCCACTTTTATCATGTCCCTATATCTCGGGAACGGCTCTATTGATCTGAATGAAATTTTCAGAATTGATTTGTATGAGCAAGAAAAAACGTTTGAAATATTTTTTGTTCAAATCCGCCCACTACCACGCCCACTTTTATATTTTGAATTTTCAAAAACGGCTGCAAACATTACTATTGGTATCAGATATTGTTTAAATGAGTTAGTGAAAACTATTGGTAATATAATAATTGACCCACCCACCGCCACGCCCACTTTTACCTTTTGCTCTATATCTCGCCAATGGCTCTGACGATCTGGATGAAATTTTCAGAGTTGATTTGCATCAGCAAGATAAAACTTTTGAAATATTTTTTGTTCAAATCCGCCCACTGCCACACCCACTTTTTTGTTTTGATTTCTCAAAAACGGCTCTAAGGATTACTGATAGGATCAGATATTGTTTGTATGGGGAAGAAAAATGTGAAGGTGATTTTTTGGAACCCACCCCCCAACCACGCCCACTTTTATCATGCCTTTATATTTCGGGAACGGCTCTTTTGATCTGAATGAAATTTTCAGTGTTGATTCACATTAGCGAGAAAAAACTTTTAAAATATTTTTTTTTTTCAAATACGCCCACTGTCACGCCCACTTTTTTATTTTCAGCTATTGTTCCGCTTAGGTGTATTTAAAGACTTCAGGCAGGGGTCAATGTCAACAATACGTAATGTGACTCAAAAGCGCAGAAAATTACCTTATATTCGTAGAAAAATATATTTTTGTTGAAATTTTTGGAAACCTTTTTTTTACAACTTTTTTTTTTTTGATTATTTAGAATTGGCACTTTCTAGATCACGAATATGCATTTATAAGTCGCTAGGATGCTTAGCTTAGCCGCAAATCATAATTCAAAGGTGTCAACTTTGATGTCTCTAGGACGTTTAGCTTAGCCGCAAATCGCGTTTAAAGATAAAAGTCGATTTTTCATATAATGCGATGCATCAATTGATAGGTGGCACTTCCTAGATTGTGAATATGATGCTAATAGTGAGTTTCATTAAAATTTTAAAGAATTGCTCTCAAAATCAACGAGTGAAACTTTCAATGAAACTTTTTTCAGTAGTTTGAATATGCCTGTTTTTTCACATCAAAGGACAAAATATTTTTGTTTTCTTGAGCAACAGTACCCTTTTTTGCCCTCTGTCCCGCTCACGAAACTCCGTTGCTTAGCTTAGGGGTATGTAAAGTCGTCAGGCAGGCGCCAATGTCAACAGTACGTAGTGTGGCTCAGAAGCGCAGAAAATTACATTTTATTCATAGCAAAATATATTTTTTTGAAAGCTTTGGATACAAAATTTTTTAACAACGTTTTTTTTTTTTATTTTTTAGAATTGGCTTTTTCTAGATCACGAATATGCATTTAATAAGTCACTAGGATGCTTAGTTTAGCCGCAAATCATATTCAAAGGTGTCAACTTTGATGCCTCTACGACGTTAAGTTTAGCCGCAAATCGCGTTTAAAGATAAAAGTCGATTTTTCATATAATGCGATGCATCAATTGATACGTGGAACTTCCTAAATTATAAATATGTAAATGTAAATGTATAAATATAAATATATGCTTATACCGAGTTTCATTCAAATTTTTAAGAATTGCTCTCAAAATCAACGAGTTAAACTTTCAATGAAACTTATGAAACTTTTTTCAGTAGTTTGATATGCCTGCTTTTTTACAACAAAAAACAAAATATTTTTGTTTTTTTTGAGCAACAGTTTTCAGGATTTTAACTCCCTTTTTTTCCCTTTGTCCCGCTCAAGCTAAATATATTTTTTTGAAAGTTTTGGAAAAATCTTTTTTTAACAATTTTTTTTTGATTTTTTAGAATTGGCACTTTCTAGACCACGAATATACATTTTATAAGTCGCTAGGATGCTTAGTTTATCCGCAAATCATATTCAAAGGTGTCAACTTTGATGCCTCTAGGACGTTTAGTTTAGCCGCAAATCGCGTTTAAAGATAAAAGTCGATTTTTCATATAATGCGATGCATCAATTGATACGTGGAACTTCCTAAATTATAAATATGTAAATGTAAATGTATAAATATAAATATATGCTTATACCGAGTTTCATTCAAATTTTTAAGAATTGCTCTCAAAATCAACGAGTGAAACTTTCAATGAAACTTATGAAACTTTTTTTCAGTAGTTTGATATGCCTGCTTTTTTACAACAAAAAACAAAATATTTTTGTTTTTTTTGAGCAACAGTTTTCAGGATTTTAACTCCCTTTTTTTCCCTTTGTCCCGCTCAAGCTAAATATATTTTTTTGAAAGTTTTGGAAAAATCTTTTTTTAACAATTTTTTTTTTGATTTTTTAGAATTGGCACTTTCTAGACCACGAATATACATTTTATAAGTCGCTAGGATGCTTAGTTTATCCGCAAATCATATTCAAAGGTGTCAACTTTGATGCCTCTAGGACGTTTAGTTTAGCCGCAAATCGCGTTTAAAGATAAAAGTCGATTTTTCATATAGTGCGATGCATCAATTGATAGGTGGCACTTCCTAAATTATGAATATGATGCTTATACCGAGTTTCATTCAAATTTTAAAGAATTGCACTCAAAATCAACGAGTGAAACTTTCAATGAAACTTATGAAACTTTTTTCAGTAGTTTGATATGCCTGTTTTTTCACAACGAAAAAAAAAAACAAAATATTTTTGTTTTCTTGAGCAAAAGTACCTTGGGTGGCCCGCTTCGTGGATTTTCAGGATTTTATCTCCCTTTTTTGCCCTCTGTTCCGCTCACGCAACTTCGTTGCGCCAATGTCAACAGTACGTAGTGTAACTCAGAAGCGCCGAAAATTATATTAGGTATATTCATAGCAAAATATATTTTTTGGAAAGTTTTTGATTTGTTTATATCAGTTAACTCACTGAAATCGATGAGTTAAAATCGCTGAACCATGTTTGTACAACTGGCCCTTAAGTGCCTTTCATATGAGCTGCGAACTGCGAATGCGAATAAATTTGTTTAGGAAATTTCAAGGGCAAATATCAACAAATTCTTTTTTCAACTTTTCGACAAAGTGAATAAAAGATCCTATCTACAATTATAAAAAGAAAACACGGCTTAAAATTAGTTTAAATTTTTATATTATTTAGCTTTTTTATATTTTCCACGCGACCAACGAGATATTTTCTGCTAACTGTCAAACACTTATTCGCAATCCACAACATCAGGACGCATTCCACGAATCTGCGAATGAAAAATTCGCTCGAATTTAACCTGAAGTTGTTTTTAGCATTCATTTTACTGCTTTGTTTTGTATGACAATTCGTGTTTCTCGGCGGTCACTCTTTCATTATCATTCCGAATATTCTACATTACTACTGCCATGTATAAACTCATATTCATAAGTATGGTAAATTCTCATAATTTCTTTTATTGTAACAAGAAATGGTATATATTATTTTTAGACTAATAAAATACATAAGAATAAACTAACAGAGTATTTGACTGCCATTTTTTTAATTATGTATTAAATTTGTCTTTTGTCAAAAAATATTGCCATTATCAATTAGTGTATAGCAGTCTTACTTATTGATTACAATTTTTAAAATTCATAAAATATAACCTGTAAGAAATTCGATTATAGCAGTAAAAATAACAAAAGATATAATATCCTTTTTTTCAATCGTGTAAGTCCAGAATAATTTTCACTGTCAAAAAACAGAACGCTCTTTTAACTTTAACATGGCTATGAACACGTCTTAAAAACAACATTTGCTTCGAAATGAGAGGCAAGATATCTCTATATGTGAAAGAAAAGAAATTCCGTTTATCCTGACATAACTGTTAACTGTTCATTGAAGAGTTTATTTATATTTCAAAAGTCGGGTTTTCATCGTGTCCGAAAATAAAAATTAAAATATTACTTTCAACTATTCGTAATTCGTTTGTGCGCGAATTTAATTAAATTAATTTAAAAGTTTAAAAGAAAAGTTTAAAAGGAAATAAATTGAAAGTGTTAAATGTTAGAGAAATAGAAGAAAAAACTTTGGTGAGAAACTAAAGCTACCTACATACACAGGTACCTACATATCTATCTAAAAAACAAAGAAAAAAGAAGTTTATATAAAGTGAAGTGCCAGGAAAGGAATTTTAATTGGTAAGTACTACAATTTTCTACAGAAAAAGTTTCTGATAATAGTAGAATATATAGAATAGGTAAATGTTTTTCATTTTTTGATTTTTTTTTTTTTGTTGAATAATTTGTGGTAGTTTTGAGTGCATACATTTATGTGTGGACTGTAAAAGCGCCATCTAGCACCAATTTTAAGAGGTTCATGTACATGATATCTTAAAGTGGTTTATGTGGATGATGATGAAGATAATATACAGTACGAACTAAAAATATGTTTATTTCGTTTCAATAAAGAGACATTAAAGAAAATAAAAAAAATTTTTAGTCCTTTTACAAATGTATGCATTCAACAAAAAAAATATTGCATCGTGTTTTAATATGCTTTACATATCTACATATTATAAATATGTGTTTTTTTGTGCATTTTATATTTGCTCGAATATTTTCCATGAAAGATTCAACAACAATTCTTCGTCACCAAATATAACAACAAAAATTCTGTATAACTCCGTATTGTTGTTCTAATTAACATGAACAAAAAAAAAATGTAAGCGAATATAAAAATGTTGTAAGGAAGCTATTAAAAAACTATTATTATTATTACAACTGCCATATTACATTGGATAAGCGGTAATGGCGATTTTTATGCACTTTAAAAAATACTTATTTATGGCAAGTTATGCATTCATCAATCAATGTACCTACGTAACTTTGCCAATGTTTTTAATCATAATAAATAATCAAATTGTTTACACTGAATGTTCTAGAAAGTACCTATATATAGTATTGCATATCAAACATACAAAGTTAAATATATTATTGAAAATTACAAATTTTGTATACCTACAAATTTAAAATCGTTTTGATAATGTAAAATAGTGCGTACTTTTTTCAATTAACAAAACCATTTCTCTTTTACAACAGATTTACAGAATTTTTAAATACAGAATTATGAAAAACAGAATTTTGACAAACAGAATTTTGAAATGCAGAGTTTTGAAATACAGAATTTCGGTCTTGCAGAATTTTGTAGAACCTGAATTTTGAAAAACAGTATTTTGAAATGCAGAATTTTGAAAGCAGAATTTTAACCATACAGCACTTCGACCGCAACCCATTTTATAAATGTCGAAAACAACTTTTTATAAAATAAAATAATTTGCAATTATTTGCTATTTCAATGACCTCAATTTTCAATTAACATATGTACATAGGTACATATACGTTAATGAACAGAGTTAATAATAAAAGTTTATGTACTCCAGTTATAAAAAAAAAATTTGTGCTCATAACAGTTTCAAATTAACGCTACAGTAAAGCTACCCAAAGAGTTTTACAATAACATAATTTATATCAAAATTGTTAAACAACTTTTTGTTTGGATTACAATATTTTCACATACCTATATATATACATAATAATATGAACGTTTATGAACGCATGTTTGTACATATTTACACTCAATCAAATGGGTATTTTTATATGTACAAGAACAATGATAAGGTTTAATGCTGCTGCAAATTTACAAATCTTTTTTTTATAAAAAAAAATAAAAAAATCTTTATATTTTTTATTTTTTATGTTTTGTTTTGTTAAATTTTCCTGCTTAAATTGTTTCATGAAATTTAATAAACTATCCATTGCGATAGAAAATTTCAATTTGAACAAAAAGTTTTAAGCGTTAAATTGTCAAATTCGGCTTAGTTTCCGATTGATACCAAATATTGAAAAGTGGCCAGTGTGTTTTTAGCATGCTTATGGGACATTTTTCAATTATAAAATCCCTTGCACGTAATTTTTCCTTTTTAAAAGGTATCTTCAATAGCCTTTTAATTGTTAATTAAAAATGGTATACCAAATAGCTTTTTTTAATTGTTCAAAATACAGTTTTTTTTTAATCCGGAAATATATTTTCTTTTAAATTTTGTTATGCAATACTAGATATATCATGTATCTTGATGCTTAAAAAATGTGTTCACTAAAAAGATTATTACACTTGATTAATACACCGAAATAATTTTTTTTTGTTAGATATATCAAGTTAATTTCAACAATTTTAATTAATTTAATATATTCAAATATTATTAAATCAATACAAACATATTCTTAATTGTTTCTTCAATCAGGATTTGGAAAGTTCAAAGAATTTACCCATCAGAGTTTTGCCATTATTTAAGTATATTATAATAACTATGTTTCATATTATTTAATTTTTGTCTTAATTTTTATTTTGTAAGTTTCAAAATGATTACTGAAATTTTGCAATTAAAGAATGGGAATTCCGTTGCCCACAATTTAATTGAAATCATTGGTGATGGGGCATGCTTTTTCCGAAGCATATCATATTTAGTTTACGGACACCAAGATATGGCTGGTCAAATTCGACAACAGATAGTCGAATACGTTGTAGATCATTGGGATGAATTGAAAATTTTCTCGAATGATTCCAATGGAGAAATCTACAGCACCTCTCTTGATTATCGCACTGATATGTCTAAATATGATTGCTATGGTGGTTTATCTGAACTATATGCAGCAGGGAGCATATTTCCTTACGAGTTTGAAGTCTATAGAGATCTTAAGTTTTATGTTAGCTCTGAGCGCAATGTATCCACTAAGCCTGTAAAACGACTTCGTTTTTCAGGAAACTATTCCAGTGGGCATTTTGATGCTTATATAGAAAAGTTAACTGTTTCCACTCAATCTCCAATGTTGAAACAAACTTCTGATCCCTCATCGAAATCAATCGACCCAAGCATTTATGAGGCATTGCACACTAATTCCGGATTATTTTCACATAAAATAATTAGAATTAAAGAAGACCAATCATCTTTGTTTCGAGCAATTGCACATGTAGTTTATGGAAATAGTGAATTACATGCTGAAATACGAAAGGTGATTGTAATGTATGTGGTGAAAAATTGGACGATGTTTTCTAACGTTCCTTTTAATTACCGTAATTCTGAAATTTATTTAAAGTATATGTCCCGAAATGGTTTTGGTGGTGAATGTGAGTTAATTGCAGCAGGTGCTATTTTCAATTATAGATTTGAGATTTATCAAAATTGTGTACTTAAGTGTTGCTTTGGCAACCAAAGTCAACCTATCAAACGACTTCGTTTGACAGGAATTAACTCAAATGGGCATTATGATGCTTATGTTTTGTATGCGAATGACAAATTAACAATGTCTCCAATATTAAAACATTCCAAATCTGCATTGCCTCCAATAACCTATGAAATGCAGATGACACAAATTGAAAAGGAATTGCTTAGAATTAAAAGTGAAATTGTTCTTCATTCAATAATTCCTATGCTAGACGATGAGCAAAGTCTTTTTAGGGCTTTATCAGTTCATATTTATGGGACCGATTGTTTAGCAGCTGAAGTTCGGGAGGAAGTTGTTGAATATGTGGTTACAAACTGGAAACAATTCAAGAGCATATCCCATAAAAGCATAAGTCTGAGTTTTAAAACATCATCTCTCTATTCGGCTGCAATGTCTAAATTGAATTTTTATGGTGGTTATCTTGAGTTGGTGGCTGCAGGGGAATTATTCAACCATAGGTTTGAAGTTTTCCGTAATGGGGAACTAGAGTTCAGTTTTGGTGAGTCAAGCAAGAAAATTAAAAGGCTTCGGGTTTCCGGGGAAAATTCAAAATGGCATTTCGATGTTCTAAAATTGTATGAAGAGGATAGATAAACCATTTCTTCTTCATCCCCTTCTTCAAACCAAATAATTTATCCCAAATCTGTTTCTCAGTCTCCTTCTCCATCTATGGAACAAATAGTTGAAAATGTAGCAAACGATGAACCTTTGGCCAAAAAAGAAGAAAGGAAAACGCCGCGCCAGATTTAGCAATCAAATAAGAAAGGTTCAAATAAGCAATGCGGCAAAAAAATATGCAACTAACAATCCTAAAGTGCACCGAACTGCGGTAGCCAATTATGTAGTCAACAATCCTATACCTTCAAATATTGATGCTGTTTTGAAATACCAAAAAAGCCATCCAGATACCATTAAAAAAGCAGTTTTGGACTATCAAGAAAAACATCCTGAGGTTCATAGAGATGCTGTTCGAAAATATAGTAAAAATAACCCTGAAGTTAATCGAAAAGCAGTGGTTACATATAGTCAAAATAATCCAGATGTTCATAGGGGAGCCGTTTTGAAATATACGGAACAAAATCCAGATGTTAATTTAACTTCAGTTAAGAGATATCGAGAAAAAAATATTGAAAAAAAACGGGATGCTGACAAAATGTATGACAAACGCAGGCGAACACTTCCATGGGCGAATAAGGCACTGTCGGGAATGTCCTACAACCCTGATGTGGCTTATGAAGCGGACAAGGCCATATCTATTGGAACAATGATTCACAAATGTACTTTTTGTTCGGCTTTGAAATGGAAAGGTGAAACGAAAGGCATGTGTTGTCAACTTGGGAAAGTTCAACTGCCACCCTTTGAGCCTTTACCTGAACCTCTTTTAAGTTTGTTAACCGATAACCACCCGGAACACCAACATTTTATTGAAAGAATTCGGAAGTATAATGGTTGCTTCCAAATGACATCATTCGGTGCTAAAAATATAACAAACAAGACTTGGATGCCAACTTATAAAGTTTTAGGTCAGGTATATCATATGGTTGGCAGTTTAATTCCGGAAGAAAATCAAAAAGCTCAATATTTGCAGGTATATTTTGTTGGTGAAGATCAAAGGGAACTCGATGTAAGATGCAGCAGCTATCCCGATGTAAAAAAGGGATTAGTTGAGGTTTTACAAAAAATGTTGCATACAGTGAATTCCTATATCAGGGATCTGAAAACCGTTTTCAACAAAAGGACGTAGGCTGGAGGGGTGGGTAAGCAAATTAAGTGGACAGTAGACATTATACTTCTGTGCACATTTGTGCTGATCGGTGTTATGTGTGTATGTATGTAAGTATGGTGTGTATGGGCTGCTTAATATACTGCTGTTGCTGTTGCGCTACTGCTGCGCTGCTGCTGTTGCCCAGCGTGCGATCGAAATATTTTATGTTGGTAGGATATTGTAGGATGTCGATAGATATGTAGGTACGTATTTAAACTGGTTGATTTTGATGGGTTGATCGATATTGGGTTGGGTGTTGATGTAGGTTGGATGGCCATCGTGGGGTGGGTGGATTTGTATTTGTTTTTGTTATGGTTATTGTTGTAGGTAGGTATAAAATGATTTCGATATGGTAGGTAAGTACGTACGTAATACGCAGGCGACGGCGGTGGGGTGGGTACAGAAAAAAAAAAAAAATTAATTTCATCATGTCTCTATATCTTCGCAACGGCTCAAACGATCTGCATGAAATTTTTAGAGCTGATTCGCATGAGTGAGAAAAAACTTTACAAATATTTTTTGTTCCAGTCCGCCCACTGCCACGCCCACTTTTTATTTCTTGATTTCTCAAAAATAGCTCTAAAAATTATTTGAGGTATTAGAAATTGTTTGTATGGGGAAGAAAAATATGAAGATGATTTTTGGGAACCCACCCCCCAACCACGCCCACTTTTATCTTGACTCTATATCTCGGGAACGGCTCTATTGATCTGAATGAAATTTTCAGAGTAGATTTGTATGAGCAAGAAAAAACGTTTGAAATATTTTTTGTTCAAATCCGCCCACTACCACGCCCACTTTTTATATTTTTAATTTTCAAAAACGGCTCCAAACATTACTATTGGTATCAGATTTTGTTTAAATGAGTTAGAGAAAAATGTTGGTGATGTTTTTGACCCACCCACAGCCACGCCCACTTTTTCCATTTTCTCTATACCTTAGCAACGGCTCTAACGATCTGGATGAAATTTTCAGAGTTGATTTGCATCAGCAAGATAAAACTTTTGAAATATTTTTTGTTCAAATCCGCCCACTACCACGCCCACTTTTCATATTTTGAATTTTCAAAAACGGCTCCAAACATTACTATTGGTATCAGATATTGTTTAAATGAGTAAGAGAAAAATGTTGGTGATATTTTTGACCCACCTACAGCCACGCCCACTTTTGCCATTTTCTCTATATCTCGGCAACGGCTCTAACGATCTGGATGAAATTTTCAGAGTTGATTTGCATCAGCAAGATAAAACTTTTGAAATATTTTTTGTTCAAATCCGCCCACTACCACGCCCACTTTTTATATTTTGAATTTTCAAAAACGGCTCCAAATACTACTATTGGTATCAGATATTGTCTAAATGAGTAAAAGAAAAATGTTAGTGATATTTTTGACCCACCCACAGCCACGCCCACTTTTGCCATTTTCTCTATATCTCGGCAACGGCTGCAACGATCTGGATGAAATTGTCAGAGTTGATTTGCATTAGCAAGATAAATTTTTTGAAATATTTTTTGTTCCAATCCACCCACTACCACGCCCACTTTTTAAATTTTTAATTTTCAAAAACGACTCCAAACATTGCAATTGGTATCAGATATTGTTTAAATGAGTATGAGAAAAATGTTGGTGATATTTTTTGACCCACCCACAGACACGCCCACTTTTACCATTTACTCTATATCTCGGAAACGGCTCTAATGATCTGGATGAAATTTTCAGAGTTGATTTGCATCAGCAAGATGAAACTTTTTAAATATTTTTTGTTCGAGTCCGCCTACTGCCACGCCCACATTTTATTTTTAGATAAAATACTAACTACATAATATTGCATTTTTTTGCATTGATATAAATTGAATTTATAATGTATGGCTAATAATTGTAATAACTTTCATTCTATAAGTCCGATTTTAATAATTAAAATTTTAAAATAAAGATAAAATTAGTGGCTATACTATTGGCTATACTATGTAGGAAGTCAGCGAAGCGACTGACACGGGCAAATCGGCTAGTTAACTATTATAAAAGAAAGAACCGGTCACTGACTCACTCATTCATTCATCTGACTCATCATTGTACAGGTTATACTAGATATGTTAAAAAAATTTTGAAAAAATCTACATATTACAAATTTTATGTAGGGGTGTACTAGTGCTGGATTTTTTGATATTCCAATTTTTAGTAGGGTAAAATAGGGTTTTTCTTCAAAAGGGTCGAAAAACTAAAATCTAAATGGTAAATTATAGAATTTTTATTTATATTTTTCTTAATAGATATTAAAAATTTAAGAACTTTACTCATTTCATTTTTTATTTTAAAAATTACCCAAACCGAGATATTAATTTTTTTAAAGTCAAAATTCATAAATAGATGGTTAACAAATTCCTTATAACGCATCCAATTTACAACCGATTTTCATACTACTTATAGTTTTGAAAAGATAATAAAAAAAAAAATTATCCATGTTTCAGCAAATTTTGATGGGATTTTTTTTTACATTTTTTATTGATTTTTCAAATACACCTATTTTATTCGATCGATTTTTGGCAGATATTTTTTTTTATCTTTTTAATGGTTGCATTTAAAAATCTCAAATTTATACACATGATAGATTATGTTAATTTACATATAATTTGTAAAATTTAGATTTTTTAATTACACCTACGCCCAATTAATTACATATTACTGGTCATTTACATATCATCTTATAACTCAGATGTCTTTCCACCTATACACTTGGTTTTTTTTTATATTTTTTTTCAATAATGCACAGCTATAATTGTATATCAGACGTAACTCTACGTACTATAAAAGCTTCACAATTAAATTATCTAATCCAACTAATAAAATCTAATCAAATCAATTAAAATTATCAAAAATCTTAAACTCAATCGTCGTCCAGATGAGAGTTTGTGTGGTGTGGCGAATAAGCCCAAAGAAAACAACAGAAATATTCTCCATAGTAATTCCAGCAACAACAACTACCCTTTAATATTCTCGCACAAATTATTATACATTCTGTTTTAATCTCCATGTCCGTATTTGGCTGGACGAAAAGACTTTTTTTTTATTATTTTCAGTCTTAAAGATGACTTGCTAGGGAAAGGGTCGCCGGTCTGCGGCCTTTTCTTAAAATGCAAAAAGGATGCGGTTTTGTTGTTTGGTAAGCTCATAGGCTCTGATATAGTTTTTCAGTATGTTTTTTTTTTTTTCAAACTAATAGTTGTTGGTAAGGAAGCGGTGTTTTTTTATAAAAAATATATTATTATTAGTACTTAGGCAAGGCAGTCATCGTCGTTCATTTTGGGTGGATTTAGATTTGTTTTTAGTTGATAGATAATAGGGTAGGTACGCAAAAATGCATTTGCCTGTAGGTAGTTTTTCATTAATAATTTTTCTTGCAAAGATTTTTTTTTTACTATCCTTCAATTTTGTTTTTATCTCCCTGTCCGTATTTTTAAGAAGACTTTTTTTTTGTCATGTGAGGGAAGGCTGCTGCTGCTACTCGGCGGCGGTGGATATGGTTGGTTATAGATTGTAGGTAGGTATAGCGTATAGGTTAAGTATGTATGTAGGTATGTATGTTGCTGCTGCTGCTTTACTAAGTGAAGGCTGCTGCTGCTACTCGGCGGTGGGTATGGTTGGTTATGGATTGTAGGTAGGTATAGCGTATAGGTTAGGTATGTATGTAGGTAAGTATGTTGCTGCTGCTGCTGTTTGTAGGTATAATAGTTGGAATGTTGAAAGGACGTAGGCTGGAGGGGTGGGTAAGCAAATTAAGTGGACAGTAGACATTATACTTCTGTGCACATTTGCCCTGATCGGTGTTATGTGTGTATGTATGCAAGTATGGTGTGTATGGGCTGCTTAATCTGCTGCGCTGCTGCTGTTGCCCAGCGTGCGATCGAAATATTTTATGTTGGTAGGATATTGTAGGATGTCGATAGATAGGTACGTATTTAAACTGGTTGATTTTGATGGGTTGATCGATATTGGGTTGGGTGTTGATGAAGGTTGGATGGCCATCGTGGGGTGGGTGGATTTGTATTTGTTTTTGTTATGGTTATTGTTGTAGGTAGGTATAAAATGATTTCGATATGGTAGGTAAGTACGTACGTAATACGCTGGCGACGGCGGCGGTGGGGTGGGTACAGAAAAAAAAATGAATTTCATCATGTCCCTATATCTTCGCAACGGCTCAAACGATCTGCAAGAAATTTTC
This sequence comes from Dasysyrphus tricinctus, assembly GCA_963921185.1. Taxonomy (NCBI): domain Eukaryota; kingdom Metazoa; phylum Arthropoda; class Insecta; order Diptera; family Syrphidae; genus Dasysyrphus; species Dasysyrphus tricinctus. The sequence goes on along the minus strand of CAWUEQ010000101.1, from coordinate 40,590 downwards.
ACAGCTGATTCGCATGAGTGAGAAAAAACTTTACAAATATTTTTTGTTCCAGTCCGCCCACCGCCACGCCCACTTTTTTATTTTGATTTCTCAAAAATAGCTCTAAGAATTATTTGAGGTATTAGAAATTGTTTGTATGGGGAAGAAAAATATGAAGGTGATTTTTTGGAACCCACCCCCCAACCACGCCCACTTTTATCATGTCTCTATATCTCGGGAACGGCTCTATTGATCTGAATGAAATTTTCAGAGCTGATTCAAATAACCAAGAATTAACTTTAGAAATATTTTTTGTTCAAATCCGCCCACTGCCACGCCCACTTTTTATATCTTGATTTCTCAAAAATAGCTCTAAGAATTATTTGAAGTATTAGAAATTGTTTGTATGGGGAAGAAAAATACGGAGGTGATTTTTTGGAACCCACCCCCAACCACCCCCACTTTTATCATGTCCCTATATCTCGGGAACGGCTCTATTGATCTGAATGAAATTTTCAGAATTGATTTGTATGAGCAAGAAAAAACGTTTGAAATATTTTTTGTTCAAATCCGCCCACTACCACGCCCACTTTTATATTTTGAATTTTCAAAAACGGCTGCAAACATTACTATTGGTATCAGATATTGTTTAAATGAGTTAGTGAAAACTATTGGTAATATAATAATTGACCCACCCACCGCCACGCCCACTTTTACCTTTTGCTCTATATCTCGCCAATGGCTCTGACGATCTGGATGAAATTTTCAGAGTTGATTTGCATCAGCAAGATAAAACTTTTGAAATATTTTTTGTTCAAATCCGCCCACTGCCACACCCACTTTTTTGTTTTGATTTCTCAAAAACGGCTCTAAGGATTACTGATAGGATCAGATATTGTTTGTATGGGGAAGAAAAATGTGAAGGTGATTTTTTGGAACCCACCCCCCAACCACGCCCACTTTTATCATGCCTTTATATTTCGGGAACGGCTCTTTTGATCTGAATGAAATTTTCAGTGTTGATTCACATTAGCGAGAAAAAACTTTTAAAATATTTTTTTTTTTCAAATACGCCCACTGTCACGCCCACTTTTTTATTTTCAGCTATTGTTCCGCTTAGGTGTATTTAAAGACTTCAGGCAGGGGTCAATGTCAACAATACGTAATGTGACTCAAAAGCGCAGAAAATTACCTTATATTCGTAGAAAAATATATTTTTGTTGAAATTTTTGGAAACCTTTTTTTTACAACTTTTTTTTTTTTGATTATTTAGAATTGGCACTTTCTAGATCACGAATATGCATTTATAAGTCGCTAGGATGCTTAGCTTAGCCGCAAATCATAATTCAAAGGTGTCAACTTTGATGTCTCTAGGACGTTTAGCTTAGCCGCAAATCGCGTTTAAAGATAAAAGTCGATTTTTCATATAATGCGATGCATCAATTGATAGGTGGCACTTCCTAGATTGTGAATATGATGCTAATAGTGAGTTTCATTAAAATTTTAAAGAATTGCTCTCAAAATCAACGAGTGAAACTTTCAATGAAACTTTTTTCAGTAGTTTGAATATGCCTGTTTTTTCACATCAAAGGACAAAATATTTTTGTTTTCTTGAGCAACAGTACCCTTTTTTGCCCTCTGTCCCGCTCACGAAACTCCGTTGCTTAGCTTAGGGGTATGTAAAGTCGTCAGGCAGGCGCCAATGTCAACAGTACGTAGTGTGGCTCAGAAGCGCAGAAAATTACATTTTATTCATAGCAAAATATATTTTTTTGAAAGCTTTGGATACAAAATTTTTTAACAACGTTTTTTTTTTTTATTTTTTAGAATTGGCTTTTTCTAGATCACGAATATGCATTTAATAAGTCACTAGGATGCTTAGTTTAGCCGCAAATCATATTCAAAGGTGTCAACTTTGATGCCTCTACGACGTTAAGTTTAGCCGCAAATCGCGTTTAAAGATAAAAGTCGATTTTTCATATAATGCGATGCATCAATTGATACGTGGAACTTCCTAAATTATAAATATGTAAATGTAAATGTATAAATATAAATATATGCTTATACCGAGTTTCATTCAAATTTTTAAGAATTGCTCTCAAAATCAACGAGTGAAACTTTCAATGAAACTTATGAAACTTTTTTCAGTAGTTTGATATGCCTGCTTTTTTACAACAAAAAACAAAATATTTTTGTTTTTTTTGAGCAACAGTTTTCAGGATTTTAACTCCCTTTTTTTCCCTTTGTCCCGCTCAAGCTAAATATATTTTTTTGAAAGTTTTGGAAAAATCTTTTTTTAACAATTTTTTTTTGATTTTTTAGAATTGGCACTTTCTAGACCACGAATATACATTTTATAAGTCGCTAGGATGCTTAGTTTATCCGCAAATCATATTCAAAGGTGTCAACTTTGATGCCTCTAGGACGTTTAGTTTAGCCGCAAATCGCGTTTAAAGATAAAAGTCGATTTTTCATATAATGCGATGCATCAATTGATACGTGGAACTTCCTAAATTATAAATATGTAAATGTAAATGTATAAATATAAATATATGCTTATACCGAGTTTCATTCAAATTTTTAAGAATTGCTCTCAAAATCAACGAGTGAAACTTTCAATGAAACTTATGAAACTTTTTTTCAGTAGTTTGATATGCCTGCTTTTTTACAACAAAAAACAATATATTTTTGTTTTTTTTGAGCAACAGTTTTCAGGATTTTAACTCCCTTTTTTTCCCTTTGTCCCGCTCAAGCTAAATATATTTTTTTGAAAGTTTTGGAAAAATCTTTTTTTAACAATTTTTTTTTTGATTTTTTAGAATTGGCACTTTCTAGACCACGAATATACATTTTATAAGTCGCTAGGATGCTTAGTTTATCCGCAAATCATATTCAAAGGTGTCAACTTTGATGCCTCTAGGACGTTTAGTTTAGCCGCAAATCGCGTTTAAAGATAAAAGTCGATTTTTCATATAGTGCGATGCATCAATTGATAGGTGGCACTTCCTAAATTATGAATATGATGCTTATACCGAGTTTCATTCAAATTTTAAAGAATTGCACTCAAAATCAACGAGTGAAACTTTCAATGAAACTTATGAAACTTTTTTCAGTAGTTTGATATGCCTGTTTTTTCACAACGAAAAAAAAAAACAAAATATTTTTGTTTTCTTGAGCAAAAGTACCTTGGGTGGCCCGCTTCGTGGATTTTCAGGATTTTATCTCCCTTTTTTGCCCTCTGTTCCGCTCACGCAACTTCGTTGCGCCAATGTCAACAGTACGTAGTGTAACTCAGAAGCGCCGAAAATTATATTAGGTATATTCATAGCAAAATATATTTTTTGGAAAGTTTTTGATTTGTTTATATCAGTTAACTCACTGAAATCGATGAGTTAAAATCGCTGAACCATGTTTGTACAACTGGCCCTTAAGTGCCTTTCATATGAGCTGCGAACTGCGAATGCGAATAAATTTGTTTAGGAAATTTCAAGGGCAAATATCAACAAATTCTTTTTTCAACTTTTCGACAAAGTGAATAAAAGATCCTATCTACAATTATAAAAAGAAAACACGGCTTAAAATTAGTTTAAATTTTTATATTATTTAGCTTTTTTATATTTTCCACGCGACCAACGAGATATTTTCTGCTAACTGTCAAACACTTATTCGCAATCCACAACATCAGGACGCATTCCACGAATCTGCGAATGAAAAATTCGCTCGAATTTAACCTGAAGTTGTTTTTAGCATTCATTTTACTGCTTTGTTTTGTATGACAATTCGTGTTTCTCGGCGGTCACTCTTTCATTATCATTCCGAATATTCTACATTACTACTGCCATGTATAAACTCATATTCATAAGTATGGTAAATTCTCATAATTTCTTTTATTGTAACAAGAAATGGTATATATTATTTTTAGACTAATAAAATACATAAGAATAAACTAACAGAGTATTTGACTGCCATTTTTTTAATTATGTATTAAATTTGTCTTTTGTCAAAAAATATTGCCATTATCAATTAGTGTATAGCAGTCTTACTTATTGATTACAATTTTTAAAATTCATAAAATATAACCTGTAAGAAATTCGATTATAGCAGTAAAAATAACAAAAGATATAATATCCTTTTTTTCAATCGTGTAAGTCCAGAATAATTTTCACTGTCAAAAAACAGAACGCTCTTTTAACTTTAACATGGCTATGAACACGTCTTAAAAACAACATTTGCTTCGAAATGAGAGGCAAGATATCTCTATATGTGAAAGAAAAGAAATTCCGTTTATCCTGACATAACTGTTAACTGTTCATTGAAGAGTTTATTTATATTTCAAAAGTCGGGTTTTCATCGTGTCCGAAAATAAAAATTAAAATATTACTTTCAACTATTCGTAATTCGTTTGTGCGCGAATTTAATTAAATTAATTTAAAAGTTTAAAAGAAAAGTTTAAAAGGAAATAAATTGAAAGTGTTAAATGTTAGAGAAATAGAAGAAAAAACTTTGGTGAGAAACTAAAGCTACCTACATACACAGGTACCTACATATCTATCTAAAAAACAAAGAAAAAAGAAGTTTATATAAAGTGAAGTGCCAGGAAAGGAATTTTAATTGGTAAGTACTACAATTTTCTACAGAAAAAGTTTCTGATAATAGTAGAATATATAGAATAGGTAAATGTTTTTCATTTTTTGATTTTTTTTTTTTTGTTGAATAATTTGTGGTAGTTTTGAGTGCATACATTTATGTGTGGACTGTAAAAGCGCCATCTAGCACCAATTTTAAGAGGTTCATGTACATGATATCTTAAAGTGGTTTATGTGGATGATGATGAAGATAATATACAGTACGAACTAAAAATATGTTTATTTCGTTTCAATAAAGAGACATTAAAGAAAATAAAAAAAATTTTTAGTCCTTTTACAAATGTATGCATTCAACAAAAAAAATATTGCATCGTGTTTTAATATGCTTTACATATCTACATATTATAAATATGTGTTTTTTTGTGCATTTTATATTTGCTCGAATATTTTCCATGAAAGATTCAACAACAATTCTTCGTCACCAAATATAACAACAAAAATTCTGTATAACTCCGTATTGTTGTTCTAATTAACATGAACAAAAAAAAAATGTAAGCGAATATAAAAATGTTGTAAGGAAGCTATTAAAAAACTATTATTATTATTACAACTGCCATATTACATTGGATAAGCGGTAATGGCGATTTTTATGCACTTTAAAAAATACTTATTTATGGCAAGTTATGCATTCATCAATCAATGTACCTACGTAACTTTGCCAATGTTTTTAATCATAATAAATAATCAAATTGTTTACACTGAATGTTCTAGAAAGTACCTATATATAGTATTGCATATCAAACATACAAAGTTAAATATATTATTGAAAATTACAAATTTTGTATACCTACAAATTTAAAATCGTTTTGATAATGTAAAATAGTGCGTACTTTTTTCAATTAACAAAACCATTTCTCTTTTACAACAGATTTACAGAATTTTTAAATACAGAATTATGAAAAACAGAATTTTGACAAACAGAATTTTGAAATGCAGAGTTTTGAAATACAGAATTTCGGTCTTGCAGAATTTTGTAGAACCTGAATTTTGAAAAACAGTATTTTGAAATGCAGAATTTTGAAAGCAGAATTTTAACCATACAGCACTTCGACCGCAACCCATTTTATAAATGTCGAAAACAACTTTTTATAAAATAAAATAATTTGCAATTATTTGCTATTTCAATGACCTCAATTTTCAATTAACATATGTACATAGGTACATATACGTTAATGAACAGAGTTAATAATAAAAGTTTATGTACTCCAGTTATAAAAAAAAAATTTGTGCTCATAACAGTTTCAAATTAACGCTACAGTAAAGCTACCCAAAGAGTTTTACAATAACATAATTTATATCAAAATTGTTAAACAACTTTTTGTTTGGATTACAATATTTTCACATACCTATATATATACATAATAATATGAACGTTTATGAACGCATGTTTGTACATATTTACACTCAATCAAATGGGTATTTTTATATGTACAAGAACAATGATAAGGTTTAATGCTGCTGCAAATTTACAAATCTTTTTTTTATAAAAAAAAATAAAAAAATCTTTATATTTTTTATTTTTTATGTTTTGTTTTGTTAAATTTTCCTGCTTAAATTGTTTCATGAAATTTAATAAACTATCCATTGCGATAGAAAATTTCAATTTGAACAAAAAGTTTTAAGCGTTAAATTGTCAAATTCGGCTTAGTTTCCGATTGATACCAAATATTGAAAAGTGGCCAGTGTGTTTTTAGCATGCTTATGGGACATTTTTCAATTATAAAATCCCTTGCACGTAATTTTTCCTTTTTAAAAGGTATCTTCAATAGCCTTTTAATTGTTAATTAAAAATGGTATACCAAATAGCTTTTTTTAATTGTTCAAAATACAGTTTTTTTTTAATCCGGAAATATATTTTCTTTTAAATTTTGTTATGCAATACTAGATATATCATGTATCTTGATGCTTAAAAAATGTGTTCACTAAAAAGATTATTACACTTGATTAATACACCGAAATAATTTTTTTTTGTTAGATATATCAAGTTAATTTCAACAATTTTAATTAATTTAATATATTCAAATATTATTAAATCAATACAAACATATTCTTAATTGTTTCTTCAATCAGGATTTGGAAAGTTCAAAGAATTTACCCATCAGAGTTTTGCCATTATTTAAGTATATTATAATAACTATGTTTCATATTATTTAATTTTTGTCTTAATTTTTATTTTGTAAGTTTCAAAATGATTACTGAAATTTTGCAATTAAAGAATGGGAATTCCGTTGCCCACAATTTAATTGAAATCATTGGTGATGGGGCATGCTTTTTCCGAAGCATATCATATTTAGTTTACGGACACCAAGATATGGCTGGTCAAATTCGACAACAGATAGTCGAATACGTTGTAGATCATTGGGATGAATTGAAAATTTTCTCGAATGATTCCAATGGAGAAATCTACAGCACCTCTCTTGATTATCGCACTGATATGTCTAAATATGATTGCTATGGTGGTTTATCTGAACTATATGCAGCAGGGAGCATATTTCCTTACGAGTTTGAAGTCTATAGAGATCTTAAGTTTTATGTTAGCTCTGAGCGCAATGTATCCACTAAGCCTGTAAAACGACTTCGTTTTTCAGGAAACTATTCCAGTGGGCATTTTGATGCTTATATAGAAAAGTTAACTGTTTCCACTCAATCTCCAATGTTGAAACAAACTTCTGATCCCTCATCGAAATCAATCGACCCAAGCATTTATGAGGCATTGCACACTAATTCCGGATTATTTTCACATAAAATAATTAGAATTAAAGAAGACCAATCATCTTTGTTTCGAGCAATTGCACATGTAGTTTATGGAAATAGTGAATTACATGCTGAAATACGAAAGGTGATTGTAATGTATGTGGTGAAAAATTGGACGATGTTTTCTAACGTTCCTTTTAATTACCGTAATTCTGAAATTTATTTAAAGTATATGTCCCGAAATGGTTTTGGTGGTGAATGTGAGTTAATTGCAGCAGGTGCTATTTTCAATTATAGATTTGAGATTTATCAAAATTGTGTACTTAAGTGTTGCTTTGGCAACCAAAGTCAACCTATCAAACGACTTCGTTTGACAGGAATTAACTCAAATGGGCATTATGATGCTTATGTTTTGTATGCGAATGACAAATTAACAATGTCTCCAATATTAAAACATTCCAAATCTGCATTGCCTCCAATAACCTATGAAATGCAGATGACACAAATTGAAAAGGAATTGCTTAGAATTAAAAGTGAAATTGTTCTTCATTCAATAATTCCTATGCTAGACGATGAGCAAAGTCTTTTTAGGGCTTTATCAGTTCATATTTATGGGACCGATTGTTTAGCAGCTGAAGTTCGGGAGGAAGTTGTTGAATATGTGGTTACAAACTGGAAACAATTCAAGAGCATATCCCATAAAAGCATAAGTCTGAGTTTTAAAACATCATCTCTCTATTCGGCTGCAATGTCTAAATTGAATTTTTATGGTGGTTATCTTGAGTTGGTGGCTGCAGGGGAATTATTCAACCATAGGTTTGAAGTTTTCCGTAATGGGGAACTAGAGTTCAGTTTTGGTGAGTCAAGCAAGAAAATTAAAAGGCTTCGGGTTTCCGGGGAAAATTCAAAATGGCATTTCGATGTTCTAAAATTGTATGAAGAGGATAGATAAACCATTTCTTCTTCATCCCCTTCTTCAAACCAAATAATTTATCCCAAATCTGTTTCTCAGTCTCCTTCTCCATCTATGGAACAAATAGTTGAAAATGTAGCAAACGATGAACCTTTGGCCAAAAAAGAAGAAAGGAAAACGCCGCGCCAGATTTAGCAATCAAATAAGAAAGGTTCAAATAAGCAATGCGGCAAAAAAATATGCAACTAACAATCCTAAAGTGCACCGAACTGCGGTAGCCAATTATGTAGTCAACAATCCTATACCTTCAAATATTGATGCTGTTTTGAAATACCAAAAAAGCCATCCAGATACCATTAAAAAAGCAGTTTTGGACTATCAAGAAAAACATCCTGAGGTTCATAGAGATGCTGTTCGAAAATATAGTAAAAATAACCCTGAAGTTAATCGAAAAGCAGTGGTTACATATAGTCAAAATAATCCAGATGTTCATAGGGGAGCCGTTTTGAAATATACGGAACAAAATCCAGATGTTAATTTAACTTCAGTTAAGAGATATCGAGAAAAAAATATTGAAAAAAAACGGGATGCTGACAAAATGTATGACAAACGCAGGCGAACACTTCCATGGGCGAATAAGGCACTGTCGGGAATGTCCTACAACCCTGATGTGGCTTATGAAGCGGACAAGGCCATATCTATTGGAACAATGATTCACAAATGTACTTTTTGTTCGGCTTTGAAATGGAAAGGTGAAACGAAAGGCATGTGTTGTCAACTTGGGAAAGTTCAACTGCCACCCTTTGAGCCTTTACCTGAACCTCTTTTAAGTTTGTTAACCGATAACCACCCGGAACACCAACATTTTATTGAAAGAATTCGGAAGTATAATGGTTGCTTCCAAATGACATCATTCGGTGCTAAAAATATAACAAACAAGACTTGGATGCCAACTTATAAAGTTTTAGGTCAGGTATATCATATGGTTGGCAGTTTAATTCCGGAAGAAAATCAAAAAGCTCAATATTTGCAGGTATATTTTGTTGGTGAAGATCAAAGGGAACTCGATGTAAGATGCAGCAGCTATCCCGATGTAAAAAAGGGATTAGTTGAGGTTTTACAAAAAATGTTGCATACAGTGAATTCCTATATCAGGGATCTGAAAACCGTTTTCAACAAAAGGACGTAGGCTGGAGGGGTGGGTAAGCAAATTAAGTGGACAGTAGACATTATACTTCTGTGCACATTTGTGCTGATCGGTGTTATGTGTGTATGTATGTAAGTATGGTGTGTATGGGCTGCTTAATATACTGCTGTTGCTGTTGCGCTACTGCTGCGCTGCTGCTGTTGCCCAGCGTGCGATCGAAATATTTTATGTTGGTAGGATATTGTAGGATGTCGATAGATATGTAGGTACGTATTTAAACTGGTTGATTTTGATGGGTTGATCGATATTGGGTTGGGTGTTGATGTAGGTTGGATGGCCATCGTGGGGTGGGTGGATTTGTATTTGTTTTTGTTATGGTTATTGTTGTAGGTAGGTATAAAATGATTTCGATATGGTAGGTAAGTACGTACGTAATACGCAGGCGACGGCGGTGGGGTGGGTACAGAAAAAAAAAAAAAATTAATTTCATCATGTCTCTATATCTTCGCAACGGCTCAAACGATCTGCATGAAATTTTTAGAGCTGATTCGCATGAGTGAGAAAAAACTTTACAAATATTTTTTGTTCCAGTCCGCCCACTGCCACGCCCACTTTTTATTTCTTGATTTCTCAAAAATAGCTCTAAAAATTATTTGAGGTATTAGAAATTGTTTGTATGGGGAAGAAAAATATGAAGATGATTTTTGGGAACCCACCCCCCAACCACGCCCACTTTTATCTTGACTCTATATCTCGGGAACGGCTCTATTGATCTGAATGAAATTTTCAGAGTAGATTTGTATGAGCAAGAAAAAACGTTTGAAATATTTTTTGTTCAAATCCGCCCACTACCACGCCCACTTTTTATATTTTTAATTTTCAAAAACGGCTCCAAACATTACTATTGGTATCAGATTTTGTTTAAATGAGTTAGAGAAAAATGTTGGTGATGTTTTTGACCCACCCACAGCCACGCCCACTTTTTCCATTTTCTCTATACCTTAGCAACGGCTCTAACGATCTGGATGAAATTTTCAGAGTTGATTTGCATCAGCAAGATAAAACTTTTGAAATATTTTTTGTTCAAATCCGCCCACTACCACGCCCACTTTTCATATTTTGAATTTTCAAAAACGGCTCCAAACATTACTATTGGTATCAGATATTGTTTAAATGAGTAAGAGAAAAATGTTGGTGATATTTTTGACCCACCTACAGCCACGCCCACTTTTGCCATTTTCTCTATATCTCGGCAACGGCTCTAACGATCTGGATGAAATTTTCAGAGTTGATTTGCATCAGCAAGATAAAACTTTTGAAATATTTTTTGTTCAAATCCGCCCACTACCACGCCCACTTTTTATATTTTGAATTTTCAAAAACGGCTCCAAATACTACTATTGGTATCAGATATTGTCTAAATGAGTAAAAGAAAAATGTTAGTGATATTTTTGACCCACCCACAGCCACGCCCACTTTTGCCATTTTCTCTATATCTCGGCAACGGCTGCAACGATCTGGATGAAATTGTCAGAGTTGATTTGCATTAGCAAGATAAATTTTTTGAAATATTTTTTGTTCCAATCCACCCACTACCACGCCCACTTTTTAAATTTTTAATTTTCAAAAACGACTCCAAACATTGCAATTGGTATCAGATATTGTTTAAATGAGTATGAGAAAAATGTTGGTGATATTTTTTGACCCACCCACAGACACGCCCACTTTTACCATTTACTCTATATCTCGGAAACGGCTCTAATGATCTGGATGAAATTTTCAGAGTTGATTTGCATCAGCAAGATGAAACTTTTTAAATATTTTTTGTTCGAGTCCGCCTACTGCCACGCCCACATTTTATTTTTAGATAAAATACTAACTACATAATATTGCATTTTTTTGCATTGATATAAATTGAATTTATAATGTATGGCTAATAATTGTAATAACTTTCATTCTATAAGTCCGATTTTAATAATTAAAATTTTAAAATAAAGATAAAATTAGTGGCTATACTATTGGCTATACTATGTAGGAAGTCAGCGAAGCGACTGACACGGGCAAATCGGCTAGTTAACTATTATAAAAGAAAGAATCGGTCACTGACTCACTGATTCATTCATCTGATTCATCATTGTACAGCTTATACTAGATATGTTAAAAAATTTTTGAAAAAATCTACATATTAGAAATTTTATGTAGGGGTGTACTAGTGCTGGATTTTTTGATATTCCAATTTTTAGTAGGGTAAAATAGGGTTTTTCTTCAAAAGGGTCGAAAAACTAAAATCTAAATGGTAAATTATAGAATTTTTATTTATTTTTTTCTTAATAGATATTAAAAATTTAAGAACTTTACTAATTTCATTTTTTATTCTAAAAATTACCCAAATCGAGATATTAATTTTTTTTATGTCAAAATTGATAAATAGATAGTTAACAAATTCCTTATAACACATCCAATTTACAACCGATTTTCATACTACTTATAGTTTTGAAAAGATAATAAAAAAAAAAATTATCCATGTTTCAGCAAATTTTGATAGGATTTTTTTTTACATTTTTTATTGATTTTTCAAATACACCTATTTTATTCGATCGATTTTTGGCAGTTATTTTTTTTTATCTTTTTAATGGTTACATTTAAAAATCTCAAATTTATACACATGATAGACTATGTTGATTTACATATAATATGTAAAATTTAGATTTTTTAATTACACCTACGCCCAATTAATTACATATTACTGGTCATTTACATATCATCTTATAACTCAGATGTCTTTCCACCTATACACTTGGTTTTTTTTTATATTTTTTTTCAATAATGCACAGTTATAATTGTATATCAGACGTAACTCTACGTACTATAAAAGCTTCACAATTAAATTATCTAATCCAACTAATAAAATCTAATCAAATCAATTAAAATTATCAAAAATCTTAAACTCAATCGTCGTCCAGATGAGAGTTTGTGTGGTGTGGCGAATAAGCCCAAGGAAAACAACAGAAATATTCTCCATAGTAATTCCAGCAACAACAACTACCCTTTTATATTCTCGCACAAATTATTATACATTCTGTTTTAATCTCCATGTCCGTATATTTGCTGGACGAAAAGACTTTTTTATTTTACTATTTTCAGTCGAAAAGATGACTTGCTAGGGAAAGGATCGCCGGTCTGCGGTCTTTCCCTAAAATGCAAAAAGGATGCGGTTTTGTTGTTTGGTAAGCTCCATAGGCTCTGATATAGTTTTTCAGTATGTTTTTTTTTTTTTTTTATCTAATAGTTGTGGGTAAGGAAGCGGTGTTTTTTTTATAAAAAATATTTTATTATTAGTACTTAGGCAAGGCAGTCATCGTCGTTCTTTTTGGGTGGATTTAGATTTTTTTTTAGTTGATAGATGATAGGGTAGGTACGCAAAAATGCATTTGCCTGTAGGTAGCTTTTCATTAATAATTTTTCTTGCAAAGATTTTTTTTTTACTATCCTTCAATTTTGTTTTTATCTCCCTGTCCGTATTTTTAAGAAGACTTTTTTTTTGTCATGTGAGGGAAGGCTGCTGCTGCTACTCGGCGGCGGTGGATATGTAGGTAGGTAGATATAGCGTATAGGTTGGGTATGTATGTAGGTATGTATGTTGCTGCTGCTTTACTGAGTGAAGGCTGCTGCTGCTACTCGGCGGTGGGTATGGTTGGTTATGGATTGTAGGTAGGTATAGCGTATAGGTTAGGTATGTATGTAGGTAAGTATGTTGCTGCTGCTGCTGTTTGTAGGTATAATAGTTGGAATGTTGAAATGACGTAGGCTGGAGGGGTGGGTAAGCAAATTAAGTGGACAGTAGACATTATACTTTTGTGCACATTTGTGCTGATCGGTGTAATGTGTGTATGCATGTAAGTATAGTGTGTATGGGCTGCTTAATAAGCTGCTGTTGCTGCTGCGCTGCTGCTGTTGCCCAGCGTGCGATCGAAATATTTTATGTTGGTAGGATATTGTAGGATGTCGATAGATAGGTACGTATTTAAACTGGTTGATGGATTGATCGATATTGGGTTGGGTGTTGATGTAGGTTGGATGGCCATCGTGGGGTGGGTGGATTTGTATTTGTTTTTGTTATGGTTATTGTTGTAGGTAGGTATAATATGATTTCGATATGGTAGGTAAGTACGTACGTAATACGCAGGCGACGGCGGTGGGGTGGGTACAGAAAAAAAAAATGAGTTTCATCATGTCTCTATATCTTCGCAACGGCTCAAACGATCTGCATGAAATTTTCAGAGCTGATTCGCATGAGTGAGAAAAAACTTTACAAATATTTTTTGTTCCAGTCCGCCCACCGCCACGCCCACTTTTTATATCTTGATTTCTCAAAAATAGCTCTAAGAATTATTTGAGGCATTAGAAATTGTTTGTATGGGGAAGAAAAATATGAAGGTGATTTTTTGGAACCCACCCCCCAACCACGCCCACTTTTATCATGTCTCAATATCTCGGGAACGGCTCTATTGATCAGAATGAAATTTTCAGAGCTGATTCGAATAACCAAGAATGAACTTTAGAAATATTTTTTGTTCAAATCCGCCCACTGCCACGCCCACTTTTTATATCTTGATTTCTCAAAAATAGCTCTAAGAATTATTTGAAGTATTAGAAATTATTTGTATGGGGAAGAAAAATACGGAGGTGATTTTTTGGAACCCACCCCCAACCACGCCCACTTTTATCATGTCCCTATATCTCGGGAACGGCTCTATTAATCTGAATGAAATTTTCAGAGTTGATTTGTATGAGCAAGAAAAAACGTTTGAAATATTTTTTGTTCAAATCCGCCCACTACCACGCCCACTTTTTATATTTTGAATTTTCAAAAACGGCTCCAAACATTACTATTGGTATCAGATATTGTTTAAATAAGTTAGTGAAAATTATTGGTAATATTTTTGACCCACCCACAGCCCCGCCCACTTTTACCGTTTGCTCTATATCTCGGCAATGGCTCTGACGATCTGGATGAAATTTTCAGAGTTGATTTCCATCAGCAAGATAAAACTTTTGAAATATTTTTTGTTCAAATCCGCCCACTACCACGCCCACTTTTTATATTTTGAATTTTTAAAAACGGCTCCAAACATTACTATTGGTATCAGATATTGTTTAAATGAGTAAGAGAAAACTGTTGGTAGTATTTTTGACCCACCCACAGCCACGCCCATTTTACCGTTTGCTCTATATCTCGGCAATGGCTCTGACGATCTGGCTGAAATTTTCAGAGTTGATTTGCATCAACAAGATAAAACTTTTGAAATATTTTTTGTTCAAATCCGCCCACTACCACGCCCACTTTTTAAATTTACACAAGAAAAGTTCTCAAATCTGTTTTTGGACTGAAATAAGTCAAAAGTGATTTTTCGATGCGTGGGTGCACAAAAATGATGTTTTTGAAATGCTTTATTAACAGAAATCAAACAATTCACACTTGGAGAAATTTAAAGGGTGTTCTGGACTGACACACGCCCACTTTTATCATGTCCCTATATCTCGGGAACGGCTCTATTGATCTGAATGAAATTTTCAGAGTTGATTTGTATGAGCAAGAAAAAACGTTTGAAATATTTTTTGTTCAAATCCGCCCACTACCACGCCCACTTTTTATATTTTGAATTTTCAAAAACGGCTCCAAACATTACTATTGGTATCAGATATTGTTTAAATGAGTAAGAGAAAAATGTTGGTAATATTTTTGACCCACCCACAGCCACGCCCACTTTTACCGTTTGCTCTATATCTCGGCAATGTCCTGACGATCTGGATGAAATTTTCAGAGTTGATTTGCATCAGCAAGATAAAACTTTTGAAATATTTTTTGTTCAAATCCGCCCACTACCACGCCCATTTTTTATATTTTGAATTTTCAAAAACGGCTCCAAACATTACTATTTTTATCAGATATTGTTTAAATGAGTAAGAGAAAAATGTTGGTGATATTTTTGACACCCCCACAGCTACGCCCACTTTAACCATTTGCTCTATATCTCGGCAACGGCTCTGACGATCTGGCTGAAATTTTCAGAGTTTATTTGCATCAGCAAGATAAAACTTTTGAAATATTTTTTATTCAAATGTGGCCACTACCACGCCCACTTTTTATATTTTGAATTTTCAAAAACGGCTCCAAACATTACTATTGGTATCAGATATTGTTTAAATGAATAAGAGAAAACTGTTGGTAATATTTTTGACCCACCCACAGCCACGCCCACTTTTACCATTTGCTCTATATCTCGGCAACGGCTCTTACGATCTGGATGAAATTTTCAGAGTTGATTTGCATCAGCAAGATAAGACTTTTGAAATATTTTTTGTTCAAATCCGCCCACTACCACGCCCACTTTTTATATTTTGAATTTTCAAAAACGGCTCCAAACATTACTATTGGTATCAGATATTGTTTAAATGAGTAAGAGAAAAATGTTGGTGATATTTTTGACCCACCCACAGCCACGCCCACTTTTGCAATTTGCTCTATATCTCGGCAACGGCTGTAACGATCTGGATGAAATTTTCAGAGTTGATTTGCATCAGCAAGATAAAACTTTTGAAATATTTTTTTGTTCAAATCCGCCCACTACCACGCCCACTTTTTATATTTTGAATTTTCAAAAACGGCTCCAAACATTACTATTGGTATCAGATATTGTTTAAATGAGTAAGAGAAAAATGTTGGTAATATTTTTGACCCACCCACAGCCACGCCCACTTTTACCATTTGCTCTATATCTCGGCAACGGCTCTAACGATCTGCATGAAATTTTCAGAGTTGATTTGCACCAGCAAGATTAAACTTTTAAAATATTTTTTGTTCAAATCCGCCCACTACCACGCCCACATTTTATATTTTAGATACCATGTACTTACTACATAATATTGCATTTTTATGCATTGATATAAATTGAATTTATAATGTATATTGTTGCTGGCTTATAATTGTAATAATAATAATAACTTTTATTCTATAAGTCCAATTTTAATAATTAAAATTTTAAAATAAAGATAAAATTATTGGCTATACTATATAGTATACTATGTAGTCAGTCAGCGAAGCGACTGACACGGGCAAATCGGCTAGTTAACTATTATAAAAGAAAGAACCGGTCACTGACTCACTCATTCATTCATCTGACTCATCATTGTACAGGTTATACTAGATATGTTAAAAAAATTTTGAAAATACAAAAGTATTTCAAATTTTATGTAGGGGTGTACTAGTGCTGGATTTTTTGATATTCCAATTTTTAGTAGGGTAAAATAGGGTTTTTCTTCAAAAGGGTCGAAAAACTAAAATCTAAATGGTAAATTATAGAATTTTTATTTATTTTTTTCTTAATAGATATTAAAAATTTAAGAACTTTACTAATTTCATTTTTTATTCTAAAAATTACCCAAATCGAGATATTAATTTTCTTAAAGTCAAAATTGATAAATAGATGGTTAACAAATTCCTTATAACACATCCAATTTACAACCGATTTTCATACTACTTATAGTTTTGAAAAGATAATAAAAAAAAAAATTATCCATGTTTCAGCAAATTTTGATAGGATTTTTTCTAACATTTTTTATTGATTTTTCAAATACACCTATTTTATTCGATCGATTTTTGGCAGTTATTTTTTTTTATCTTTTTAATGGTTGCATTTAAAAATCTCAAATTTATACACATGATAGATTATGTTAATTAACATATAATTTGTAAATTTTTTTTTTTTCTATTACTCCTTCGCCGAATTAATTACATATTACTGGTCATTTACATATCATCTTATAACTCAGATGTCTTTCCACCTATACACTTGGTTTTTTTTTTATATTTTTTTTCAATAATGCACAGTTATAATTGTATATCAGACGTAACTCTACGTACTATAAAAGCTTCACAATTAAATTATCTAATCCAACTAATAAAATCTAATCAAATCAATTAAAATTATCAAAAATCTTATACTCAATCGTCGTCCAGATGAGAGTTTGTGTGGTGTGGCGAATAAGCCCAAAGAAAACAACAGAAATATTCTCCATAGTAATTCCAGCAACAACAACTACCCTTTAATATTCTCGCACAAATTATTATACATTCTGTTTTAATCTCCATGTCCGTATATTTGCTGGACGAAAAGACTTTTTTTTTATTATTTTCAGTCGTAAAGATGACTTGCTAGGGGAAGGATCGCCGGTCTGCGATCTTTCCTTAAAATGCAAAAAGGATGCGTTGTTTGATGTTTGGTAAGCTGATAGGTGTTGATATAGTTTTTTAGTATGTTTTTTTTTTTTTTAATCTAATAGTTGTTGGTTAGGAAGCAGTGTTTTTTTTATAAAAAATATATTATTATTAGTACTTAGGCAAGGCAGTCATCGTCGTTCATTTTGGGTGGATTTAGATTTTTTTTTAGTTGATAGATGATAGGGTAGGTACGCAAAAATGCATTTGCATGTAGGTAGTTTTTCATTAATAATTTTTCTTGCAAAGATTTCTTTTTTTACTATGCTTCAATTTTGTTTTTATCTCCCTGTCCGTATTTTTAAGAAGACTTTTTTTTTGTCATGATGATGCTTTACTGAGGGAAGGCTGCTGCTGCTACTCGGCGGCGGTGGATATGGTAGTGGTAGGTAGGTATAGCGTATAGGTTGGGTATGTATGTAGGTATGTATGTTGCTGCTGCTTTACTGAGTGAAGGCTGCTGCTGCTACTCGGCGGTGGGTATGCGTATGGTTGGTTATAGATTGTAGGTAGGTATAGCATATAGGTTAGGTATGTTGCTGCTGCTGCTGCTGCTGCTGTTTGTAGGTATTTTAGTATAATAGTTGGAATGTTGAAAGGACGTAGGCTGGAGGGATGGGTAAGCAAATTAAGTGGACAGTAGACATTATACTTCTGTGCACATTTGTGCTGATCGGTGTTATGTGTGTATGTATGTAAGTATGGTGTGTATGGGCTGCTTAATATACTGCTGTTGCTGCTGCGCTACTGCTGCGCTGCTGCTGTTGCCCAGCGTGCGATCGAAATATTTTATGTTGGTAGGATATTGTAGGATGTCGATAGATAGGTACGTATTTAAACTGGTGGATTTTGATGGGTTGATCGATATTGGGTTGGGTGTTGATGTAGGTTGGATGGCCATCGTGGGGTGGGTGGATTTGTATTTGTTTTTGTTATGGTTATTGTTGTAGTAGCTAGGTATAAAATGATTTCGATATGGTAGGTAAGTACGTACGTAATACGCTGGCGACGGCGGCGGCGGTGGGGTGGGTACAGAAAAAAAAAAGAATTTCATCATGTCTCTATATCTTCGCAACGGCTCAAACGATCTGCATGAAATTTTCAGAGCTGATTTGCATGAGTGAGAAAAAACTTTACAAATATTTTTTGTTCCAGTCCGCCCACCGCCACGCCCACTTTTTTATTTTGATTTCTCAAAAATAGCTCTAAGAATTATTTGAGGTATTAGAAATTGTTTGTATGGGGAAGAAAAATATGAAGGTGATTTTTTGGAACCCACCCCCCAACCACGCCCACTTTTATCATGTCTCTATATCTCGGGAACGGCTCTATTGATCTGAATGAAATTTTCAGAGCTGATTCGAATAACCAAGAATGAACTTTAGAAATATTTTTTGTTCAAATCCGCCCACTGCCACGCCCACTTTTTATACCTTGATTTCTCAAAAATAGCTCTAAGAATTATTTTAAGTATTAGAAATTGTTTGTATTAGGAAGAAAAATACGGAGGTGATTTTTTGGAACCCACCCCCAACCACGCCCACTTTTATCATGTCCCTATATCTCGGGAACGGCTCTATTGATCTGAATGAAATTCTCAGAGTTGATTTGTATGAGCAAGAAAAAACGTTTGAAATATTTTTTGTTCAAATCCGCCCACTATCACGCCCACTTTTTATATTTTGAAAATTTTCAAAAACGGCTCCAAACATTACTATTGGTATCTGATATGGTTTAAATGAATAAGAGAAAACTGTTGGTAATATTTTTGACCCACCCACAGCCACGCCCACTTTTACCATTTGCTCTATATCTCGGCAACGGCTCTAACGATCTGGATGAAATTTTCAGAGTTGATTTGCATTAGCAAGATAAAACTTTTGAAATATTTTTTGTTCAAATCCGCCCACTACCACGCCCACTTTTTATATTTTGAATTTTCAAAAACGGTCCCAAACATAACTTTTGGTATAAGATATTGTTTAAATGAGTAAGAGAAAAATGTTGGTGATATTGTTGACCCACCCACAGCCACGCCCACTTTTACCATTTGCTCTATATCTCGCCAACGGCTCTAACGATCTGGATGAAATTTTCAGACTTGTTTGCATCAGAAAGATAAAACTTTTGAAATATTTTTTGTTCAAATCCACCCACTACCACGCCCACTTTTTATATTTTGAATTTTCAAAAACGGTCCCAAACATTACTTTTGGTATCAGATATTGTTTAAATGAGTAAGAGAAAAATGTTGGAACCCACCCCCCAACCACGCCCACTTTTATCATGCCTCTATATTTCGTGAACGGCTCTATTGATCTGAATGAAATATTCAGCGTTGATTCACATGAGCGAGGAAAAACTTTTAAAATATCTTTTGTTCAAATACGCCTACTGTCACGCCCACTTTTTTATTTTGATTTTAAAATTTTTTTTACAACAAACAACAAAATATTTTTGTTTTCTTGAGCAACATGAGCTTGGGTGGCCCGCTTCGCGGGTTTTCAGTCCCGCTCATGCAACTCCTTTGCTCCACTTAGGGGTATTTAAGTCGTCAGGCAGGGGCCAATATCAACAATACGTAGTGTGGCTCAGAAGTGCAGAAAATTACCTTATATTCATAGAAAAATATATTTTTTGAAAGTTTTGCAAAACATTTTTTTTTTATCAACTTTTTTTTTATTTTTTAGAAAATTGAAACTTTCTGGATCACGAATATGCATTTTATAAGTCGCTAAGATGCTTAGTTAAGCCTCAAATCATATTCAAAGGTGTCAACTTTGATGCCTCTAGGACGTTTAGTTTGGCCGCAAATCGCGTTTAAAGATAGAAGTCGATTTTTTATATAATGCGATGCATCAATTGATAGGTGGCACTTCCTAGACTGTGAATATGATGCTTATAGTGACTTTCATTCGAATTTTAAATAATTGTTCTAAAAATCAACGAGTGAACCTTCAATGAAGCTTATGAAACTTTTTCCAGTAGTTTGATATGCCTGTTTTTTCACATCAAAGAACAAAATATTTTTGTTTTCTTGAGCAACAGTACCTTTTTGTGCCCTCTGTCCCGCTCACGACACTCCGTTGCTTCGCTTAGGGGTATGTAAAGTCGTCAGGCAGGCACCAATGTCAACAGTACGTAGTGTGGCTCAGAAGCGCAGAAAATTATCTTATATTCATAGCAAAATATATTTTTTTGAAAGTTTTGGAAAAATCATTTTTAAACAAATTTTTTTTATTTTTTAGAATTGGCACTTTCTAGATCACGAGTATGCATTTTATAAGTCGCTAGGACGCTTAGTTTAGCCGCAAATCATATTCAAAGGTGTCAACTTTGATGCCTCTAGGACATTTAGTTTAGCCGCAAATCGCGTTTAAAGATAAAGTCGATTTTTCATATAATGCGATGCATCAATTGATAGGTGTCACTTCCTAAATTATAATTATGATGCTTATACCAAGTTTCATTCAAATTTTAAAGAATTGCTCTCAAAATCAACGAGTGAAACTTTCAATGAAACTTATGAAACTTTTTTCAGTAGTTTGATATGCCTGTATTTTCACAACAAAAAACAAAGTATTTTTGTTTTTTTGAGCAACATTTTTCAGGATTTTAACTCACTTTTTTTGCCCTCTGTCCCCCCGCTCAAGCTAAATATATTTTTTTGATAGTTTTGTAAAAATCTTTTTTTAACAATTTTTTTTTTTTTTTAGAATTGGCACTTTCTAGATCATGAATATGCATTTTATAAGTCGCTAGGATGCTTAGTTTAGCCGCAAAACATATTCAAAGGTGTCAACTTTGATGCCTCTAGGACGTTTAGTTTAGCCGCAAATCGCGTTTAAAGATAAAAGTCGATTTTTCATATAATGCGATGCATCAATTGATAGGTGGCACTTCCTAAATTATGATTATGATGCTTATACCGAGTTTCATTCCAATTTTTAAAGAATTGCTCTCAAAATCAACGAGTGAAACCTTCAATGAAACTTATGAAACTTTTGTCAGTAGTTTGATATGCCTGTTTTTTTCACAACAAAAAAACAAAATATTTTTGTTTTCTTGAGCAACAGTACCTTGGCTGTGCGGGCTTTGCGGGTTTTCAGGATTTTATCTCCCTTTTTTGCCCTCTATCCCTCTCACGCAACTCCGTTGCTTCGCGGGGTACGTAAAGTCGTCAGGCAGGCGCCCATGTCAATAGTACGTAGTGTGGCTCAGAAGCGCAGAAAATTATAATAGGTATATTCATAGCAAAATATATTTTTTGAAAGTTTTTGATTTTTTTATATCAGTTAACTCACTAAAATCGATGAGTTAAAATCGCTGAACCATGTTTGTACAACTGGCCCTTAAGTGCCTTTCATATGAGCTGCGAACTGCGAATGCAAATAAATTAGTTTAGGAAATTTCAAGGGCAAATATCAACAAATTCTTTTTTCAACTTTTCGACAAAGTCAATAAACGATCCTATCTACAATTTTAAAAAGAAAACACGACTTAAAATTAGTTTTAATTTTTATATTTAGCTTTTTTATATATTTTCTACGCGACCAACGAGATATTTTCTGCTAACTCTCAAACACTTATTCGCAATCCACAACATCAGGACGCATTCCACAAATCTGCGAATGAAAAATTCGCTCGAATTTAACCTGAATTTGTTTTTAGCATTCATTTTACTGCTTTGTTTTGTATGACAAAATTCGTGTTTCTCCGCGATCACGCATGTGAATAGAATGTCAAAATTCGCGACCATTCGCAATTGGCAGTTCGCTATTCGCAGCTCATAATTATGCAAAGCACTTTTAGATTTTAATTCGGTTTTATTCGGCTTGGAAATTGTTCGGTTTAATACATCGCTATAAAGAGAGCAACCACACTGGTGCGATACGACTTTGCTGGCAAAACAACAACAAAAGCGAATGTTTCATTATCATTCCGAATATTCTACATTATTTCTGCATCAAATTCTCATAGTTTCTTTTATTGTAACAAGAAATGGTATACATTATTTAGACTAATAAAATAACTAAGAATAAACTAACAGAGTATTTGACTGCCATTTTTTTAAATACCTATGTATTAAATTTGTCAGTCTTCTGTTAAAAAATATTGCCATCATCAATTAGTGTATAGCATTCTTACGTATTGATTACAATTTTTAAAATTCATAAAATATAACCTGTAAGAAATTCGATTATAGCAATAAAAATAACAAAAGATATAATATCCTTTTTTTTTAATCGTGTAAGTCCTGAATAATTTTCACTGCCAAAAAACAGAACGCTCTTTTAACTTTGACATGGCTATGAACACGTCTTAAAAACAACATTTGCTTCGAAATGAGAGGCAAGATATCTCTATATGTGAAAGAAAAGAACTTCCGTTTATCCTGACATAACTGTTAACTGTTCATTGAAGAGTTTATTTACATTTAAAAAGTCGGGTTTTCATCGTGTCCAAAAATAAAAATAAAAAAATTACTATCAACTATTCGTAATTCGTTTGTGCGCGTATTTAATTAAATTAAAAGTTTAAAAGTTTAAAAGAACTCAAAGGAAATAAATTGAAAGTGTATGTGAAAGAAATAGAAGAAAAAAACTTTGGTGAAAAACTAAAACCAAAAACTACCTACATAGGTACATAGGTACATATCTATAAAAAAAAACAAAGAAAAAAAGAACTTATATAAAGTGAAGTGCTAGGAAAGGAATTTTAATTGGTAAGTACTACAATTTTCTACATAAAAAGTTTCTGAACAAATAGAATATATAGAATAGGTAAAGGTTTTTCATTTTTTGATTTTTTTTTTTGTTGAATAATTTGTGGTAGTTTTGAGTGCATACATTTATGTGTGGAATGTAAAAGCGCCATCTAGCACCAATTTTAAGAGGTTCATGTACATGATATCTTAAAGTGGTTTATGTGGATGATGATGGTGATAATATACAGTACGAACTAAAAATATGTTTATTTCGCTTGAATAAAGAGACATCAAAGAAAATAAAAAAAATTGTACCTAAGTCCTTTTACAAATGTATGCATTCAACAAAAAAATATTGCATGGTGTTTTAATATGCTTTACATATCTACATATTATAAATTAAATATGTGTTTTTTTGTGCATTTTATATTATTTATTTGCTCGAAAATATTTTCCATGAAAAATTCAACAACAATTCTTCGCCACCAATTATAACAACAATTTTGTATAACTCCGTATTGTTGTTCTATTTAACATGAAAAAAAAAAAAATGTAAGCGATTGTAAAAATGTTGTAAGGAAGCTATTAAGAAACTATTATTATTATTACAACTGCCATATTACATTGGGTAAGCGGTGATGGCGATTTGTATGCACTTTAAAAAAATACTTATTTATGGCAAGTTATGCATTCATCAATCAATATATCTACGTAATTTTGCCAATGTTTTTTATCATAATAAATAATCAAATTCTAGAAAGTATAAATAGTATTGCATATCAAACATACAAAGCTAAATATATTATTGAATTACAAATTTTGTATAGGTACCTACCTACAAATTTAAAATCGTTTTGATAATGTAAAATAGTGCGTACTTTTTAAATTAACAAAACCATTTCTCTTTTACAACAGATTTACAGAATTTTTAAATACAGAATTATGAAAAACAGAATTTTGACAAAACTAACTTTGAAATACAGAATTTTGGTCTTGCAGAATTTTGTAGAACCTGAATTTTGAAAAACAGTATTTTGAAATGCAGAATTTTTAAAGCATAATTTTAACCATACAGCACTTCGACCGCAACCCATTTTATAAATGTCGAAAACAAGTTTTTATAAAATAAAATAATTTGCAATTGTTTGCTGCTTCAATTATCTCAATTTTCAATTAACATATGTACATAGGTACATATACGTTGATGAACAGAGTTAATATATACAAGTTTATGTACTCCAATTATACAAACAAATTTTGTGCTACGCTACAGTAAAGCTACCCAAAGAGTTTTACAATGAAACATCCATTATATTTTACCAAAAAAACTGGGCAAAAATTAGACAACTCTAAATAAATATATCTATTCTAAAAAAAATTCAAATTTTTCGCAGTTTTTCGGTACAATATGGCAAATTTCTTATTCGTAAAAATAACCGAAGTCAAGATTTTGATCAAATATGACATTACAACTATAGAAAATATTTAAAAAGTATATAAGTTCGCAATTTTGTTTTTCGGCTCTTTTTAAATGTTTTCATATCTACATGGTCCGATTAATATAAGATTTGGTACTAGGTGCAAGAAATGTTTAATTTGGCATAAAGTATCAAAAAATAGACTTTCGTCAAATGGTAAAATGTGAATGGCTACATCTTTGTCAGTTTTCAATTAATATGGCTTTTTTAACATAGCATGACCATAAAACACTGCTTAATTTTATTTACGTATATAGCTTGAGCGTATCCTTGCTTCAAAAAAAGTTATGCTCAATTTATAAAAAAAAATAAAAAAATCTTTAAATTTTTATTTTTTATGTTTTGTTATGTTATATTTTCCTGCTTAAATTGTCTCATGAAATTTAATAAACTATCCATTGCGATAGAAAATTTCAATTTGAACAAAAAGTTTTAAGCGTTAAATTGTCAAATTCGGCTAAGTTTCCGATTGATACCAAATATTGAAAAGTGGCCAGTGTGTTTTTAGCATGCTTATGGGACATTTTTCAATTATAAAATCTCTTGCACGTAATTTTTCCTTTTTAAAAGGTATCTTCAATAACCTTTTAATTGTTAATTAAAAATGGTATACCAAATAGCTTTTTTTAATTGTTCAAAATACAGTTTTTTTTTAATCCGGAAATATATTTTCTTTTAAATTTTGTTATGCAATACTAGATATATCATGTATCTTGATGCTTAATAAAATGTGTTCACTAGAAATATTATTACACTTGATTAATACACCGAAATACTTTTTTTTTCGACATATCAAGTTAATTTCAACAATTTTAATTTATTTAATACATTAAAATATTATTAAATCAATACAAACATATTCTTAATTGTTTCTTCAATCAGGATTTGGAAAGTTCAAAGAATTTACCCATCAGAGTTTTGCCATTATTTAAGTATATTATAATCACTATTTTTCATATTATTTAATTTTTGTCTTAATTTTTATTTTGTAAGTTTCAAAATGATTACTGAAATTTTGCAATTAAAGAATGGGAATTATGTTGCCCACAATTTAATTGAAATCATTGGTGATGGGGCATGCTTTTTCCGAAGCATATCATATTTAGTTTATGGACACCAAGATATGGCTGGTCAAATTCGACAACAGATAGTCGAATACGTTGTAGATCATTGGGATGAATTGAAAATCTTCTCGAATGATTCCAATGGAGAAATCTACAGCACCTCTCTTGATTATCGCACTGATATGTCTAAATATGATTGCCACGGTGGTTTATCTGAACTATATGCAGCAGGGAGCATATTTCCTTACGAGTTTGAAGTCTATAGAGATCTTAAGTTTTATGTTAGCTCTGAGCGCAATGTATCCACTAAGCCTGTAAAACGACTTCGTTTTTCAGGAAACTATTCCAGTGGGCATTTTGATGCTTATATAGAAAAGTTAACTGTTTCCACTCAATCTCCAATGTTGAAACAAACTTCTGATCCCTCATCGAAATCAATCGACCCAAGCATTTATGAGGCATTGCACACTAATTCCGGATTATTTTCACATAAAATTATTCGAATTAAAGAAGACCAATCATCTTTGTTTCGAGCAATTGCACATGTAGTTTATGGAAATAGTGAATTACATGCTGAAATACGAAAGGTGATTGTAATGTATGTGGTGAAAAATTGGACGATGTTTTCTAACGTTCCTTTTAATTACCGTAATTCTGAAATTTATTTAAAGTATATGTCCCGAAATGGTTTTGGTGGTGAATGTGAGTTAATTGCAGCAGGTGCTATTTTCAATTATAGATTTGAGATTTATCAAAATTGTGTACTTAAGTGTTGCTTTGGCAACCAAAGTCAACCTATCAAACGACTTCGTTTGACAGGAATTAACTCAAATGGGCATTATGATGCTTATGTTTTGTATGCGAATGACAAATTAACAATGTCTCCAATATTAAAACATTCCAAATCTGCATTGCCTCCAATAACCTATGAAATGCAGATGACACAAACTGAAAAGGAATTGCTTAGAATTAAAAGTGAAATTGTTCTTCATTCAATAATTCCTATGCTAGACGATGAGCAAAGTCTTTTTAGGGCTTTATCAGTTCATATTTATGGGACCGATTGTTTAGCAGCTGAAGTTCGGAAAGAAGTTGTTGAATATGTGGTTACAAATTGGAAACAATTCAAGAGCATATCCCATAAAAGCATAAGTCTGAGTTTTAAAACATCATCTCTCTATTCAGCGGCAATGTCTAAATTGAATTTTTATGGTGGTTATCTTGAGTTGGTGGCTGCGGGGGAATTATTCAACCATAGGTTTGAAGTTTTTCGTAATGGGGAACTAGAGTTCAGTTTTGGTGAGCTAAGCAAGAAAATTAAAAGGCTTCGGGTTTCCGGGGAAAATTCAAAATGGCATTTCGATGTTCTTAAATTGTATGAAGAGAATAGATTAACCATTTCTTCTTCATCCCCTTCTTCAAACCAAATAATTTATCCCAAAACTGTTTCTCTATCTCCTTCTCCATCTATGGAACAAATAGTTGAAAATGAAGCAAACGATGAACCTTTGGCCAAAAAGAAGAAAGGAAAACGCCGGGCAAGATTTACTAATAAAATTAGAAAGGTGCAAATAAGAAATGCGGCAAAAAAATATGCAACTATCCATCCAGAAGTGCACCGAACTGCGGCGGCCAATTATGTTGTCAAAAATCCTATACCTTCAAATGTTGATGCTGTTTTGAAATACCAAAAAAGCCATCCAGATAGCAATAAAAAAGCTGTTTTGGTTTATCAAGAAAAACATCCTGAAGTTAATAGAGATGCTGTTCGAAAATATAGTAAAAATAATCCTGAAATTAATCAGAAAGCAGTGGTTACATATAGTCAAAATAATCCTGATGTTCATAGAGGAGCTGTTTTGAAATATACGGAACAAAATCCAGATGTTAATTTAGCTTCAGTAAAGAAATATCGAGAAAACAACACTGAAACGAAACGGGATGCTGACAAAAAGTATGACAAACGCAGGCGAACACTTCCATGGGCGAATAAGGCACTGTCGGGAATGTCCTACAACCCTGATGTGGCTTATGAAGCGGACAAGGCCATATCAATTGGAACAATGATTCATAAATGCACTTTTTGTTCGGCTTTGAAATGGAAGGGTGAAACCAAAGGCATGTGTTGTCAACTTGGAAAAGTTCAACTGCCACCCTTTGAGCCTTTACCTGAACCTCTTTTTAGTTTGTTAACCGATAATCACCCGGAACACCAACATTTTATTGAAAGAATTCGGAAGTATAATGGTTGCTTCCAAATGACATCATTCGGTGCCAAAAATATAACAAACAAGACTTGGATGCCAACTTATAAAGTCTTAGGTCAGGTATATCATATGGTTGGCAGTTTAATTCCGGAAGAAAATCAAAAAGCTCAATATTTGCAGGTATATTTTGTTGGTGAAGATCAAAGGGAACTCGATGTAAGATGCAGCAGCTATCCCGATGTAAAAAAGGGATTAGTTGAGGTTTTACAAAAAATGTTGCATACAGTGAATTCCTATATCAGGGATCTGAAAACCGTTTTCAACAACGTTGGTTCAAACTACGAAAACTTCAGGGTAGTAATTCACTCCGAGCGAGTTCCCACTGATGCTCACAAGGGACGATTCAATGCCCCTACTACAAACGAAGTTGCCTTGGTGATGGTAGATCAGCAGTTTGAAAAGAGGGATATTGTATTGCAATTTAAAAATAATAATTTGTTAAAGCGAATTAGTGAGATACATCGCTCATATGATGCTTTACAATATCCCTTAATGTTTTGTTATGGTGAAGATGGGTATTCAATAAATTTACCCTTGAAAGACCTTAATGGAAAACCGTTAGAGAAAACAGTGTCAGCTAAAATGTTTTACGCCTATCGAATAATGGTAAGGGCTAATGATTTCAATCGTCTTTTGCGCTATGGTCCTCTTTTCAGTCAGTACTTGGTTGACATGTACGCCAAAATACAGACGGAAAGATTAAGCTTCATTAGGCATAATCAGGCAAAGTTAAGGGTTGAACAATATGGAAATTTGCGGGATGCATTGAATGGAAAAGATGATGCAGATCCCAATGCTCTTGGACAAAGAGTTATTCTTCCATCAACTTTTACAGGGGGAGCACGGTATTTACATGAAAAAACACAAGATGCAATAACATATGTACGTTATTATGGTAGTCCCGATCTTTTTATTACATTTACGTGTAATCCAAAATGGAAAGATATCACAGAAGCTCTTCTGCCGGGACAAAAATGGTTTGACCGCCATGATATCGTTGCTAGAGTTTTTAATTTGAAAGTTAAAGTGTTAATGCATCTTATGACAACAGGATGTTTGTTTGGAGAAGTAAGATGCTTTATTTATACTGTGGAGTGGCAAAAAAGAGGCCTTCCTCATGTTCACATATTGATTTGGCTTAAGACAAAACTTACTTCCAACCAAATTGACAAAATTGTGTGTGCCGAAATACCTGATTCGATTAATGATCCTCTTTTATACGATATCGTTAAAAGCAACATGATTCACGGTCCATGTGGAGCATTGAATCCCAAATGTATTTGCATGCAAAATAAAAGTTGTTCTAAAAGATATCCTCGACCCTATTCAAACGAAACCCTCATTGCAAAAAATGGGTATCCTATGTATAGAAGAAGATCACCTGCGAATGGTGGTCAAACAATAAAGATAAAGAATCACGATCTTGACAACGGTTGGGTGGTTCCATATAACCCCGTTTTGCTGCGTACATTTAATGCACACATCAATGTTGAATTTTGCTGTGACATCAAAGCCATTAAATATATTCTTAAATATATTAACAAAGGTTCTGATCAAGCAGTAATATCAATTGAATCAAATACGGATGAAATTGCATTTTTTGAATCAGGCCGCTATTTAAGCTCCAATGAAGGTGTCTGGAGAATATTTGGATTTAATATTCATGAAAGATTCCCTACTGTGCAACATCTTGCAGTGCATTTAGAAAACGGTCAGAGGATTTATTTCGATCAAAAAACTCTACCGAACAAAATGAGCAACCCTCCGAAGACTACACTCACCGGCTTCTTTGAGCTTTGTAAACAAGATAAATTTGCACTGACCCTTTTATATCATGAAGTTCCAAATTATTATACTTGGGGTAAAAATAAATTTTCAAGAAGGAAAATAGGAACACCTGTGCCAGGTTGGCCAGGAGTTGTGAAATCTTCGGCATTGGGAAGAGTTTACAACGTTCATCCCAATAGTACGGACTGTTATCATCTCCGTATGTTACTTCATGAGGTAAGAGGTCCAACGTGTTTCAACGATCTTAAGAAAGTTGATGGTGTTATCTGCTCAACTTTTCAAGCAGCGTGCAATGCCAGAGGCTTACTCGATGATGGAAAGCATTGGGTTTTAGCTTTGGAGGAAGCACAGATATGTGTAACTCCATACAAAATGCGGGAAATGTTCACAATAATGTTAGTATTTTGTCATTTGCCTGATCCCCTTAGCCTTTGGGAAAAATTTAAGTACAGTTTGGCAGATGACATAATACGACGAGTTGATAAAGAAAATGAGAACACTGCCCAATATATTATGGAGCTAATACTCAACGAATGCCTCATCCTCATTGAAGATCTGTCACTCAAGATTGGTGGATCTTTAGTCAAAACATATGGGCTTCCCGAAGCATCAAGAACTGAAAATAACTTTTTAGATAATAGAGAATACATTAAAGAAACCAGTTATGATTCAGATGCATTAGGTGAATTTGTTAAGCATAATGAAATTTTATTGACAGCTGAGCAACTTACTGTTTATCGTCAAGTATTGGCCAGTATTGATTCAGATAAGGGAATAATTTTCTTTTTAGACGCGCCTGGTGGCACTGGAAAAACATTCCTTTTGAATTTAATTCTGGCCAAAGTAAGGAGTTGTCGTAAAATTGCATTAGCGACAGCATCTTCGGGAATTGCCGCAACTTTGTTAAGTGGTGGTAAGACAGCACATGCGGCATTTAAGATTCCATTTAATTTGATTCACATGGAGGATCCTAATTGCAGTATAACAAAGCAAAGTGACTTAGGGAGAGTCCTCAAAGACTGTAAGTTAATTGTATGGGATGAAAGCACCATGGCACATAAGATAGCGTTTGAAGCCGTTGACAGAACATTAAGAGACATAAGAAGCAATGACTATATTATGGGAGGAATAACAGTATTATTGGCGGGTGACTTTAGGCAAACCTTACCAGTAATTCCACGGGGAACACGTGCCGATGAAGTGAATGCATGTATTAAAAAATCACTGCTTTGGACTTCAATTACAAAACTCGGCCTGAAAGAAAATATGCGAGTTAAATTGGGCAATGATGAATCTGCAGATCAGTTCTCAAAACTTTTACTCGAAATTGGCAATGGGAATTTCAAAAACACCAAAGGATTAATTGATATTTCAGAAAATTTGGCTGTAAAAGTTAAAAGCCTGGACGAACTCATTGCCAAAATATATCCAAATATCAAGGATATACATCAGAAATCGATGGATTGGTTTTGTGAACGTGCAATTCTTTGTCCAAAAAATGATAGAGCAAACGATATTAATAATATTTTATTAAAATCATTTGAGGGTGAAGAGCTTGAATACAAGTCAGTAGATTCAGTATTGCATGAAGACCAAGCGGTGAATTATCCTGTAGAATTTTTAAATTCTCAAAACCCATCTGGTATTCCAGCACATAGATTGTGTTTGAAAGTCGGTACGCCAATAATGCTGCTAAGAAATTTAAATCCACCTAAACTATGTAATGGAACACGGTTGCAAGTGAAATCTTTGAAAAAGAATTTAATAGAAGGCACAATTTTAACAGGTTCTTATCGCGGTGAATCAGTGTGTATTCCTAGAATACCACTTATACCATCAGATTACCCTATTGAGTTTAAGAGGTTACAGTTCCCTGTAAAGGTATGCTTTGCAATGACCATTAATAAATCTCAGGGTCAATCTCTTAAAATAGCTGGAATTGACTTAAGGGAGGATTGCTTTTCCCATGGTCAGTTCTATGTAGGATGCTCAAGGGTAAGTTCACCTAAAAACTTAATTTTACTTGCACCAGAGGGAAAAGCTCAGAATGTGGTGTATAAAGAAGTATTGTAAACTTAAATTTTCAACATGTAAATCTTTTTTCTCACCATTTTTTGTCATTTTCAATATTACTGATCCGTACATAGTTCTTAGCATTAGTTAATTCATTCTGTCAGAGGTTCTCATCGGATATTATTCTTTTTGGCAAATTACACATTTCACCATTTTTGCAATACTTTAAGCCCTCCAGCCACCAAATTTGAACCACTTAGCCACCATAAAACATTGCCCTATCGTTCTTAGCCAATTTTACAAATAGTCAATTTTATATAATTTTAAGACAAAAATATATAGGTATATTTTAGATTATTATATCAAACAAATATATTTATTTAATAATTTAAAACGGTTAAACTATAATTATACCTACATACATTGTTGTGTTATTATAAATGTAACATTTTCTATTATTATGATACATTTTCTATATATAATTACATTATTATAATTATTACTTCTATTTTTATTTATTATTATTATTATTGTTATTATTATTATTATTATTATTGTTATTATTATTATTATTATTATTATTACTATTATTTTTAATTTTATCATTGTTAATACTCTTACTATTTCGAATATTATTATCTTGAATAACTATGAACATAATCATGGAAGTCGCTGTCATCACCATCATCATATTCTTCATAATTATAAAAACTTACATCATTGCACCATTATCGGCATTAACACCACTCTTCGTCATAGTGAAAATCATTTCTGATTAAAAAACAAAAATTCATGTAAAATACAACAATAATTCCGCTTATTTAGTGGGGTCACACCTACTATAATCAATATAATTAATCATCATCATTATCATTACCACAATCATGATTATCATCGTCATTATTACTATCATCATTATTATCATCATCATTATTTTCAACATCAATCATTTGATCATCATAATCACTCTTAACTATCAAAAACATCATTATCATCATCGGCATCATTAATTTTTACCATTAATCATCATTATTAACATCATAATTAAATTAATAATTATCATTATAAATATCATGATCATAATTATTATCATCATCACTATCAAAGTTAATATGATTATCATTATGGTCATGGTTATCATCACCATTATTATCATCATTATCACCAATGACATCATAATCTTCATTATCATGGAAATCAACACTATCATCATTATCACCACGTTCATCTTAATCATTATTATCATCAACATTATTAATCATCATTATCATCATCATCATTGGGAGGAGTTTTAGTCCGTATGCTTTGTAAGCATACGAAGAGAGTCGGACACACGGGGATGGTCAACGCCAAAAAGGCCTCCTTACGGTGCGTAATGCATTTCTCCTCTCCCCAACAGGGAAAAAAAAAAAAAAAAAAAATCATCATCATAATCATCATTTTTCCCGTCCAAAAACATTATATTTTCAAACATTGTTAGATTATTTTATGTTTTTGCATTTAAATATAAGATTAAGTATAATAATGGCAAAACTCCAAACGATCTGCTGCTTATGAGAAGTACTAAAACAAGAAAAAATCACAGGTTGTGTATATATCTCAAAAATAATGATAATTTACTAATGATTTATTGTTTTGTTCTTCTTTTTCGTTTCAAAACAACTAACTGCCTTACAAAAAATTAAAAAGGATGAACTACATACCAAGGTTATTGTATAAATACAATTTCAAAATTTTGATAATTTATTAATGCTTTTTTGTTTTTATGTTTGTCTTCAAGACTCTAAATGAAGTGCCTGCCCTGCGAAACACGATGGATTTTTCATTAATAAACAGGTAATTTAAAAAATGTACGAAAAATTATTATTTACTAATGTTCTTTTGTGTTTTTTTCTTATTGAACTCCTTTTGGCCTATATATCTCTTTAGTTAAAAATTAAATATTACGCTACAAAACAGTAAGAAATTAAAAATTTCCTTAGATTTCATGTTTAACAAGAGGTTAACTTAAACAAATAAAATTGTATATATTCGATAAACTAAAATGTGTTTGAATGAGAACTTGAACACTTTTGAATGAATTTCTCCCATAGTCGAAATAATATTTAATGAATTTTTAAAGTCTAAGGGAATCAATAAAAGTCGTCTTTTGGATTGTGTATAGCCAGGTCAGCAAATTTTAATTTTTATTAATTTTTTTTTGTGTAAATAGATTAAAAAAGCATTTATAACTACTTTTTGTTTTTAAATGTTTTGTGTATAAACTATTTGCTGATCTGGCTATATACTCTTATCAAAATACGGCAAAAGATATATGTAATGTAAAACAAACTTTGTGATATCAGTTTATTTATAAAATATAACTAAGTTTTACCCTAATATTTTTAAAATTGCGACTTATGTATTTGACGAATGAGTTTAATTTACTTTCCGAAAATAATTTCTTGGATTTTAAATAGTCCACAAAAAATGTTGCCAAAAAAAGGAAGCCCTTTCAATTGAATATTTTAGTAATATAATATATTGTTGACCAAATAAAAAACGAAGTAGGTAGAATGTGATTCCGCTTAAAATAAAAAAACATCAAATAATAGCTAAATTTTTAAATATAATTTTATATTCTTTTATTTTAATATATATATGATATCAAAAAATTTAATTATGTATTTTATTTCCTTAGTCTAAGTCAAATTGATATTATGCGTTCGTGCTTTTGCGTATTAGTAGCAATAATGAGTGTAGGCAATCAAGAGAATTTGTATAGCAAATTATTAATTTGGTTCGTCCATTTCAATCAGTTTTTGTTTTTTTTTTATTCAAATCATAAATATAAGAACTTAAAAGTTGAAAGTTGCAAGAAAACATACAGTTTTCAGGAAAAATTAATTATTTAAATCTCAACTTCATGTACTTTTTTTAAACATGTGCATTTTGTGCAATTAAGTTCGTTTCTATTATTTGTAATCAATTTACTGTGTTCTTTCTAAACACTAACTTTATTTCAAAAAGTTTCTTTTTTTTTGATTTTATTTTTTTTATTTAATTATTTTTATTAGAAATAAAATAAATTTTTATTAGAAATAAAAATAATCTTAAAGAAAGTGCAGTTAAAACATCACTTAACAAAGTGTTTACGCACAAATAAAATATGCAAAAATATCTAAATAGGGACGTCGTATCCAGACATAGACATTAAGTACCTTGAGATTATAAGTTCATGAAATCAAAAAAAGGTAGTCTTCCCTAGATTATTACGCATTACACAAAAAAAAAAAAAATCAACAAAAACGAAAAAATTGAGAAATAAGATAAATTTGTTAAACTATTAAAAGATGAAAAAAATATAGAAAAATGAACAAATAAAAGAAACTCAGTTGCTACAATACTATAATGCACAAAGTTTTAATTTATTTAATTACAGTTTTTGTCCCGAGTTGAAAATATATTTATTAAAATACCAACCAATATGACATTTTGTTAATATAATTTTGCCACAACAAACTTTAAATGGGGATTTATATTAGACAAAAGTGTCTTTTTTAACTTAAAACAAATTATATGTAATTATAATCCCGGTGGTTGAAATGCAAGGCGAACCAACTTATCAGTTTTTGCTATACAAAAACTCTGAACGATAATTTTTAAATTTTTTAATAAGGAATCAAAATACCTATTTAAATTTTTTCATAGTGATGGTCACATTAATTTTGTATCTAACTAAATTAATTTAATTAAATTAATTTTTATCTAACTGGATTCATGTCAGCTTTACGTTTTTAATATTCACCGATTTATATATAGCTTTTGATGCAAGAGTTCTATTTAAAAAAAAATTATATGCACATCACTAAAACAAAATTAAAACGTGTCTATTTTCTTAAATCAACAAGAAATAAAAACTTATATCCTCGATTTTTTCTGATAGATGAATAATACAGAATTACATACAACTAACTAATGGTGTTCACATAACTTTTTCATTTAACCGGACTCATGTCAAGCTTTTTATTAATAGTCATTGATCATGAACCGGGAAAAAAATGTATTGCTGGCTCTGACCCCATTCAGATCAAATCAAATCAAAATTTAGATTCGCGATTCCTTACAGATTTATTATATTATGGTGAATAAAATATTAAAAGCGGAACCACATACGAGTAATGGTGTCCACATAACTTTTTTATTAAACCGGATTCATGTCAACCTTTTTTTCTAATAGTCTATGATCATGATCCGGTAAAAAATGTATCGCTGGCTCTGATCCCATTTCTGCAGATATGGGGTTTTTTGATGCCAAAGCGTTAAGAAAGTTATGTGGACACCATTAAAAAATATAGGTAGACACTTTCCTTAAATCCAAAAAATCCAAAAAATCAAAATTTAGATTCGCGATTTTTCACAGACTTATTAAATTATAATGAATAAAATATTAAAAGCGGAATCACATACGAGTAATGGTGTCCACATAACTTTTTTATTAAACCGGATTCATGTCAACCTTTTTTTCTAATAGTCTATGATCATGATCCGGTAAAAAATGTATCGCTGGCTCTGACCCCATTTCTGCAGATATGGTGTTTTTGATGCAAAAGCGTTAAAAAAGTTATGTGGACACCATTAAAAAAAAAATAGGTAGACACTTTCCTTAAATCCAAAAAATCAAAATTTAGATTCGCGATTTTTCACAGACTTATTAAATTATAATGAATAAAATATTAAAAGCGGAATCACATACGAGTAATGGTGTCCACATAACTTTTTTATTAAACCGGATTCATGTCAACCTTTTTTTCTAATAGTCTATGATCATGATCCGGTAAAAAATGTATCGCTGGCTCTGACCCCATTTCTGCAGATATGGGGTTTTTGATGCAAAAGCGTTAAAAAAGTTATGTGGACACCATTAAAAAAAATAGGTAGACACTTTCCTTAAATCCAAAAAATAAAAAATTTAGATTCGCGATTTTTCACGGACTTATTAAATTATAATGAATAAAATATTAAAAGCGGAATCACATACGAGTAATGGTGTCCACATAACTTTTTTATTAAACCGGATTCATGTCAACCTTTTTTTCTAATAGTCTATGATCATGATCCGGTAAAAAATGTATCGCTGGCTCTGACCCCATTTCTGCAGATATGGGGTTTTTGATGCAAAAGCGTTAAAAAAGTTATGTGGACACCATTAAAAAAAAAATAGGTAGACACTTTCCTTAAATCCAAAAAATCAAAATTTAGATTCGCGATTTTTCACAGACTTATTAAATTATAATGAATAAAATATTAAAAGCGGAATCACATACGAGTAATGGTGTCCACATAACTTTTTTATTAAACCGGATTCATGTCAACCTTTTTTTCTAATAGTCTATGATCATGATCCGGTAAAAAATGTATCGCTGGCTCTGACCCCATTTCTGCAGATATGGGGTTTTTGATGCAAAAGCGTTAAAAAAGTTATGTGGACACCATTAAAAAAAATAGGTAGACACTTTCCTTAAATCCAAAAAATAAAAAATTTAGATTCGCGATTTTTCACGGACTTATTAAATTATAATGAATAAAATATTAAAAGCGGAATCACATACGAGTAATGGTGTCCACATAACTTTTTTATTAAACCGGATTCATGTCAACCTTTTTTTCTAATAGTCTATGATCATGATCCGGTAAAAAATGTATCGCTGGCTCTGACCCCATTTCTGCAGATATGGGGTTTTTGATGCAAAAGCGTTAAAAAAGTTATGTGGACACCATTAAAAAAAAAATAGGTAGACACTTTCCTTAAATCCAAAAAATCAAAATTTAGATTCGCGATTTTTCACAGACTTATTAAATTATAATGAATAAAATATTAAAAGCGGAATCACATACGAGTAATGGTGTCCACATAACTTTTTTATTAAACCGGATTCATGTCAACCTTTTTTTCTAATAGTCTATGATCATGATCCGGTAAAAAATGTATCGCTGGCTCTGACCCCATTTCTGCAGATATGGGGTTTTTGATGCAAAAGCGTTAAAAAAGTTATGTGGACACCATTAAAAAAAATAGGTAGACACTTTCCTTAAATCCAAAAAATCAAAATTTAGATTCGCGATTTTTCACAGACTTATTAAATTATAATGAATAAAATATTAAAAGCGAAATCACATGCGAGTAATGGTGTCCACATAACTTTTTTATTAAACCGGGCTCATGTCAACCTTTTTTTCTAATAGTCATTGATTATGATCCGGTAAAAAATGTTTCGCTGGCTCTGACTCCATTTCTGCAGATATGGGGTTTTTGATGCAAAAGCGTTAAAAAAGTTATGTGGACACCATTAAAAAAAATAGGTAGACACTTTCCTTAAATCCAAAAAATCAAAATTTAGATTCGCGATTTTTCACAGACTTCTTAAATTATAATGAATAAAATATTAAAAGCGGAATCACATACGAGTAATGGTGTCCACATAACTTTTTTATTAAACCGGATTCATGTCAACCTTTTTTTCTAATAGTCTATGATCATGATCCGGTAAAAAATGTATCGCTGGCTCTGACCCCATTTCTGCAGATATGGGGTTTTTGATGCAAAAGCGTTAAAAAAGTTATGTGGACACCATTAAAAAAAAATAGGTAGACACTTTCCTTAAATCCAAAAAATCAAAATTTAGATTCGCGATTTTTCACAGACTTATTAAATTATAATGAATAAAATATTAAAAGCGGAATCACATACAAGTAATGGTGTCCACATAACTTTTTATTAAACCGGATTCATGTCAACCTTTTTTTCTAATAGTCTATGATCATGATCCGGTAAAAAATGTATCGCTGGCTCTGACCCCATTTCTGCAGATATGGGGTTTTTGATGCAAAAGCGTTAAAAAAGTTATGTGGACACCATTAAAAAAAATAGGTAGACACTTTCCTTAAATCCAAAAAATCAAAATTTAGATTCGCGATTTTTCACAGACTTATTAAATTATAATGAATAAAATATTAAAAGCGAAATCACATGCGAGTAATGGTGTCCACATAACTTTTTTATTAAACCGGGCTCATGTCAACCTTTTTTTCTAATAGTCATTGATTATGATCCGGTAAAAAATGTTTCGCTGGCTCTGATTCCATTTCTGCAGATATGGGGTTTTTGATGCAAAAGCGTTAAAAAAGTTATGTGGACACCATTAAAAAAAATAGCTAGACACTTTCCTTAAATCCAAAAAATCAAAATTTAGATTCGCAATTTTTCACAGAATTATTAAATTATAATGAATAAAATATTAAAAACGGATTCACATATGTGCATATAAAAGTTTGTTTGAGATTATATCTCTCACAAAAAAATATGTGGAACATTTTCTTTTTTTCAAAAAAGACTGAACAAAAATTGCGATAATTTGGTTTCAGATATAATATATATCACTCATAAATCTTCAAACTCATATTTTGGGTATACACACATAAACCCATTCTCAAAATTTGCTATCGGTTCTTTAAAAGTTCTCCGTATGAAAATTTATCAACCATGTATTTATTTTCAAAATATATGTTAAAACTTACTTAAGATTTTAAAACATAAAAACACATTCGGAAAGTAGCTTTTACAGCAGTTTGTCTGAAACGAGACTTAAATATTTATGTTCAACATAAAGGCTTATGTTCTATTTTTTCCTCATTTCCTCATTTTTTCCTCTCACATAAGTTTTTATATCAAACTTAAATACTTTACTTTCGTTTTGCCAAATTGGCCTTAGTATCTTAAATCTCTAAAGACTTTTTTTGTGACTTAAGAAATATTATTTTGACTATGGGAGAATTTCATTCAAAAGTGTTTAAAAGTTTTCACAAACATATTTTAGTTTTAACGAACATATACAATTTTGTTTGGTGTTTGTTAACTTCTTATTATCTGTGAGATCTAAGGGAGTTTAAAATGTTTTTTAATGCCTTGTAACATAATATTTCGCTTTTAATTAGAGAAATATTTAAGCTAAAAGGAGTTCAATTTTGCAGCCACGTAAAAGATGAGAGCCCTGAAAATAAAAGATAAGTATAAAATAACACTATGTTTTTACTTCAGATCAGTAATTTGTATTTATCCTTACAGAAAAGCATGGATAATTGTAAATCAGGGGAGCCGGTTTCATATTTGCAGTTTGTTGCAATCTCTTCAACAAACCATAATGAATATAGAAACTTTAAAGATAAGTATAGAATTGTTAATATTTGTCAACTTTATTTCTAACAATTTTTCGATTTTACAGACATCAAGCAGCAGTTATACTACGACATTGAGAAGTTTTAACATGAAAAAGATAAGTAAAAAGTTAATGTACTTAATTTGTTGATCAGATCAGTAATTTTTATTCTGCCTTCAGAAAACTTTTTCGGCCGGATTACGAAAGCAAGCAACTAAACAACGACGTTAAGAAGTTTTAACATGAAAAAGATAAGTAAAAAGCCAACGCAATTAATTTTTTGTACATATCACTAAATATTTGTTATCCCTACAGAAAACTCAGTACATTTTGCGGACGACTTAGGAAAGCAAACGGCTAGGTATACGAAGTTAAAAGTATTCACATGAAAAAGATTTTGATCAGATCATAATCTTTATAT